>JANRGW010043612.1:0-24039 GCA_024733675.1 Psilopsiagon aymara | reverse complement strand
AAGTCCTTCTCCACAGGGCTGCTCTCAATCTCTTCTCTGCCCAACCTGTAGCTGTGCCTGGCATTGCTCCCACCCAGGTGGAGGACCTTGCACTTGCCATGGTTAGACTTCATCAGGTTGGCATCAGCCCACCTCACAAGCATGTCAAGGTCCTTCCGGATGGTACTCCTTCCCTCGAGCATATCAATCAAACCACCCGGCTTGGTGTCATTGGCAAACTTGCTGAGGGTGCACTCAATCCCACTGTCCATGTCACTGACAAAGATGTTGAGCAATACAGGTCCCAACACTGATCTCTGAGGGACACCACTCGTTACTGGCCTCCATCTGGACATTGAGACATTGAGCACGACTGTTTGCGGCCATGCAGCCAGTTCTTTACCCACTGTGTGGTCCACCTATCAAATTGATCAATCCACTCAGTTATGACAACTGACACTCACTGTTGCAAATATCTACAAAAGGCATTAAAATATATTCCTGTTTTCCCCAAAGGCCAGGGATGAACTAAAAGCCTGTCCCGCCGAACCTCTGCAGTGTGGCATTTATTTCTCTGAAGTTAAAATTCCAAACTCAGACCAGTCAGTACATTGTTTTCAAAATGCCTTCTTTTTTCCCTTGTGAAGAGAAGGACTCTCACTTACTTTCTATTACATCTTTAAAGATCCAGTACTGAGAATTTCTATTTTGTCAGGACAGAAACTTTATTTCAAAACATTATTTTGAATAGAAATAAAATTATGCAAAACAAATTTTCTGAGAAATGCTGAAATTATTTTGAATTAAGTTTAAAAGTCTGTGTTGGTAAAACAACGAGCTTTCCTCTCGCTGATTTTAAAAATACTTTGAAATGTGGTTTATATGATGCAATATATAAACAAAAAGTAATTTTGTAATTAAACACTCTGGTCCTTATTGACTATTGTCAACTGAGATTTGTTTGGGGAGTTGAGGATGGGAGGACCACAAATCAACACAACCTAAACCAAACAAAAAACAATTAAAAAGAAATTTGCTATCTTTAACCCAATTGCTAGTGCAACTGTTAATCAATTCCATCAGTGTTTGAATAATTCAATTAACTGAATACTGGGAGCTAGAATGACCTGACAGGAAGCAGCTGTCCTGAAATACAGGTACTAATACAAAAAAAATACATTAGATAATGAAGTTTTTGCTTTAGTGGAACTAGACCTACTAAATGGGCATGAATTGAATACTTAGAAAATGAAAGAGAGAAGAAAATCCAAGTAGAAAAAAATATTTGTTTTTTTAAAACCTTTACATTAGACTCCAGAAAACTGAGGAAAATAAGACTGAGCAGATTGATATCCAGAAACAGTTCTGATCACATGATTGAATTATCTTTCTGAAGTAGTGTAACATATTTTGTAGGGCTAATCTACACTTCGTTACTGCTTCTAGAGATGCACACTCAAAGTCTAAACACATTCATCATATTTCCCCATTAACAAAACCAATTCATTGTCTTAAGAGTGGAGGGAGGGAAAGGTTAAAAAAAAAAATAAAATAATAAGGTACCTCCAAAATCCAACCTAAAAGCCAACACATTTTTTGTGCAGGAAACTCTGAAGTTTCTGTAGCCATACATCACATACTATCCTGACTCTACATCTTCCAGAGACTCTGCAATGGAAAAGCAGGAATGTTTTTCAGGTATAAACCTAGAAAAGTATGAAGAAATTCTATCATAAATTCTTTGCAAATAGTTCCTGTATAACAACAAAAATGTAGAGGAGGAGTACACAGAACTGCTCTGAAAAAAAATGATGGGTAGATACTTAAAATAGTTTAAAAATATTTGTCAATACTTGTGCACAGATAAACCAAAAGGTACAAGACAAAATTCTGGCCCACAAACTATCCTTCAGACAGATTAGCTACTCATAGGACCTCAACTTCTTTAAGTCAGTTCATCTCCTGAAGATTAACAGGATCTTTTCAGGCTGGAAGGAAGAGATTTCAGTAGAAGGAATGAACTACAGTTAGAAAAGGAGATCATGGTCAGAGTGACCCCCAAAACTGGGTCTCTCACAACAGAGGAAATGATTAAGAACAACAGCCAAACTCCGGAGAGGAGCGTATCTGAGGCTGGGGACTGGGAGCTGGACTTAGCCTTTGATTCTCCTCCACCTCACAGAATGATACAGTCCTAATATCATTCTGTTTAGAAGGGATCTTAAAGATCATCTAGTTCCAAACGCTCTGCTCATCTAACACCTTTTTTCTCACAGAGAAAGAAAAGTGGTGGCTGAGACAACCACTGCCCAAGGGCTGAATTTTCCCCCACAGGGCTTGAACCCATGCATTTAGGTTAACTCTGCTGACACTCTTGGTGAAGAGAAGGAAGAAAGCCTATGCATGACCAAACACTTTAAACACTTTTTGCATCAGTATGGCCAGTCACATCATTCCCCCAAATGAGACATCATCCTTATGATGACATTCAGCTACCCTCCATACACTGGGAACTTTACTATTGAAATACAGGGAGCTACAGTAAGGAAAAGGTTTATAAAGGACAGGAAGATGAAGCTGGCTTTTCTAGCTCTAAAATCTTGTCATAAACACTTTAAAAAAAAAAAAAACCTTTGAATTCTCAAGGGAAGTAACTCTAATAATGATAACACCAAGCATTTCCCTTTAATCTGCAGTACTTACTCCTACATAAAGCTATTAAGATAAACACTGTAACTGGATTATTTTATTGCTTCTTAGTGTCTGGCTGACAATGTGACCTTAGCAGGATTCTTTTTCTCCAGTTATGGTCCCAAGGGGATGTTTCGAATAATCAAATCTTCTACCACACTGTGACACCTAATTGTCCACAGGGGTTAGGAAAGAATCCTTCTTCTTTTCTGCAGCCAGTGTTGCTGCACAGTTTGCATCTTAGTTTAAGATGTCCTTTAACTCAACAGTCAGTGGCCTTTGGTAGACGCTTCAGGAGACCAGACTCTATAGACCACTGACCTAATCTTTGCCAAATGCATGCAGGTGTGTGCATGAGTTTGTATGGATCTATTTGATGTCTTTGTATCTCCCTACCTCTATTTCTCCTCCTTCCCTCCATTCTATTACACATGCCTATACAACTCAGTTCTCTGGACCTTAGTATTGTGACTCATTAGGTACATAATATTAATTACTTTGCAAGATACTCCAGTATCTTGAGGAGAAAAGTCTATTTGCCATCAGCATCTGACAGTCGATGAATCCAACTCTTAATCAGGCTAAATACTACTCTCTCCTGATAAAATCTATGAAAATATTTTTTATAAAGTAAGGCACTGCTCAACATAGCCTCAAATTTCAAAATTACTCCTTAAATTAATGCTAGAGTAAGTGTTAAGTAGTCCTAGATCTTGTAGGATCTCACCTTCTTTACACTACCATTCAGGCACACAGGGAAAGCAGAAAGGTGCAGAACGGTAACTGCCTGGAAGTGTCCAAACAAACACCAAAACTGATGCATGGGATTGGTGGTATTTCTATTCCTCTGCGACAGACAGTCTGAACAATTTTCTTGCAGTTCTGTCAGCACTCTTCATTTCTCACCTGTAAAAGCTCTACTGCTATTCCAGTCCTGAGCTTCTTCTGGCCAGAGATGGAAGTGTGCCAAAACATGCAGTACTGTGAATGAAGTGTGCTAAAGAGTCTTTTGGGACTACAAACCCATTTTTACACAAGGTCTGAGTAACGGTGTGAACCCAGATGTCTAGGAATAGACTACTGCATTAACCTACTGTGCCATTTGTCTGCATTTGCAGCAAACTCATGCCGTATTTCATGGACATGGCTGCATTTTCTTCCGCTGGACAGTGATAAAGGAAGTGCTAAAATATTAATTTGTAGTGAAACAAAAAAAGAAGTTCCGTGTGGAGCCACCTTTTGCACTGACAGAAGATGCATACTTTTCCACTGACACTGAAGGGAACAATCATCAGATGTCAAGGGGGATTTTTAAAAAGCCTTCAGAGACCTAATTAGACTGCCACTGAAGCCAGTGATAAAATTCCTGTTGCCTTTAGAGGGATAGAAACAGAGGTAAGCCCTTGCTGTGCTCTGCCAAAGCTTCAGCTCTATCGCCCATGAGTTATGCCACAGCTCAGACTCTGTTTTCTCCCAGTCTTTTGGATCTGGTCCATAACCTGGTCCTGTATGTCATCTGTTTTTCCAGTCTGATCTAGAAGAGAAGGCTGAAAGAACACTGAACAAACAGATAGCAAAGATTAAAAACAACAACAACTGCCACTAAAGATGATTTTTTCAGTGCCTGATGAGAGGAAAATCATCTGAGAGCTGTGAAGATTTTTAAAATACTGCTCTAAAAAATATGGACGTTGTTGACTGAGCGCTTTAACACCCGTATCATGACCAACCGATAAATATATTTATCCAGTGGATTCACTGTCATGAAATTAAAAAAGAACAGGGGGGGTTTTGGTAGGTGGGTTTTTTTCTCTTAATCTCAGCCCATGATAAATCGCTTTTTATTTTATTAGCTCACTCACATTGTATTAACGGAACTTTATGAAGTGTTTGCCAGGCCAAAGGCTAATCTAATTACAAAGACTTTTCTGGATCAGATCCATTTGTTACAGACTGTTTCAGTGACTTGGATTCTGTCTGTACATATGTGTGTGTCTACACAAAATGATAAAATCAATGTTCTCTCCCCTAAGCTATGAGTTTCAACACTTTTTAACACAGTTTTCTCAAAAGGTTCCAAATGTATTTTAAAAAGGAAGAGGGAGGGGAAAAAAAAAAACAAAACAAGACCAATCAAAAAGTAAAAATTTGAGAGGTCATTTTTTAGCATGAGTTCATCTGAGATGACTAATTACACTGCAAAGTTACTGTATATAAATACTTTTCTCCCCAGTAAAGTCTTTTAAAATGTCTGTGTTAAGACAGAGATGCAACTTCCTTTTCTCTCCTCACTCTCCCTCCATTCTTTGATTTCCAGATGCTCAAATCATTACTGTTCTGCCACAGAACCAAATTCACAACTGATGTAGAAAACTGGTTTATAAAGAGAAGGACTGCAAGTGCATCCTTAGGTAGCTGAGAGAAAACCCACAAGGGTGTAATGTAGCTCTTCAGGGTGTAAAATGTCTGCTGAGGGAGTCAAAACCAGATGTGTGGTTAGGTTCATCATTCTTCTCCTCCAGTGTATGAAAGTACATGTGCTGAGTCATATACCAGCACGCTGTACACATGGGACAGCTGCACGTCCATTCATGCAATGCAAGAGCCCTAGAGCTGGTTCATGAAACACGTACTGCTCCAGCTGCACCTCTCCTCCTCCTTGTCACAGCACTCCTGGCACAGACAGTCAGCACGTCAGACAGCAGGTCAGAAGGAAGGAAGAAGGCTTCACCAAGCTTTAAAACTAGGAGATTCAGTCTTGGCCATAGGGGAGCCTGAGATGATGTTCAGCTGCACTCTTATATGCATCACACGAGACCTGAGAACACTGCTTAAATCTTAAATTCCATGAAAACTGTTTGGCACATCTTTGGCACTGCAACCATGTTAAGGTGCTCCCAGACTAGCTGATGATTCCCCCAAAGTGAGTAAAGTTGACAGAATTGCTAAATAGGGGCAAGCCTGGTTTTCTGGGAAGAACACCAACCTTTGAAGGGTTCAGCTATTCACACACACTGAAAATCCTAACAAACCCAAAGACAAGCTACAGAAGAGTCATCTTATGAGGTTCTTGAGAATATATCAGCTATTAGCCACTAAACATTTCCCCAGCAAGAACTCAGAAGTATTCCATGCATCCATGTTGATGGGCTGCTTTCTGCTTTGGTATGAGAAAATTTCAGTGAAGCTGTTCAGCCACCAGCCTGTGTTCCAGTAAAGTAACTTACTACTGCTTCTCCTGTTCAGCCTCTCATTCTATCTCTTCCCATCTTTTCCACCTAGCCCTAATTATTTTGCTGTAAATGTGATGACCAAAAGGGGTAGAAGATAGCAAAGGTGACATTACCAGAAAGTAAAGTGGTTACTGGTTGAAGAACATACTGACACTTAGGGAATGATGCAAGTGCAGAGACTGACAAAGAACCTGCCTTCTACTACATCACCCTTAATAACTTTCATCTTGGTTTTTTGTTAAAACATGAAAATGAAACCATTCAGCTCAGATAGGTGCTGCCGGCCTGTCTGTCTTGTCAGCCTTAGAGAGCAATCTGGTTTCTGTATTTCCCTGCAGCAGCATGACAAAGTCATTGAGCTGCTGAATCAAATATTCATGCAATACCTTCAATGGAAGGGGCTCCCAAAGCAGTGCAGGGTATCTTGAAAATCTCTATTCCCACTGAACAGCCCCAGATGGGATCACTGTGAAAAGGAATGTCATGGACAAAGATAACACTGCAGTAGCACACACCACTCCAAAATCCTTCAGGCAAAAGCAATGGCTGCTGGCAGAGCCACTGAAAGCACAGAAGAGCAGCCCTGCAGCTGTTCAGCTCTTGCAACTGGGAACAAAAGATGGTGAAAACACACAAGGAAGGTCAGGAGCTCGCTGGAACCCCTCACACCATTCCTTTACAGAATGAAGCACAAAGGGGACTGAGAATGTGATGCAATACCACCCATCTGCAGATTTCCCAGTGTAAAGAAGGGGAAGGAGCAAAATGTCCATCTTATTTCTGGTAATGTTCAAACTACTACTCATCCAAGCCACAAGGCACATACATCCAGCCCCAGTGCTCCAGCAAAAAGCCCTGCACAGATGTCCTCAGACATCATTCAGGTAATAGATTTTTAAGGTTTAACTGACTGAACTCCGTAAAGCTAAAAGAGTTTTCTGAGAAGCCACAGCATACACAGAAAAGAAACCAAAATGTTCCAATTAAAGGCCTTCTCCTGTTATCAGAGGATACTGGATTACTGTAAACCACATCAGAGGAAACCAGTTAATACATATTCGGTTGATTTGTACACTAGGGAGGCAAAAAGATTTTAGCAATCATTATTATTTACAGCAGCTATAACATCCTGTCTATTTAATGACAGAAAATACAGTTACTTTTTTGACTGAATGATGAGGGTTTTCTTTATTTAATATGTACACATTTCTAACTATCTGACTTCTAAACCAATATTATAAATATACTTTGATTTGTGATGTTAACTTCAAGAATAGCCATGACACGTGAATAATATCATGTGCTGATAATCTCCAGAGACGTGCAAATAGGAACATGATGTACCAGCCATGGTAAGTCATTTCAGGAGCACTTTAATTTCACATCACAGCAGTTCTCTTGATGGAGGGGTGGGCTCAGAGAGGCCAGGATTTGCCTGGATTGTTCTCTAGAATTACTAGCGTGCATCCTGATGCAACATCTACAGTTATGTTCAACAGAAAAGCATGAGAACTCTGCCATGTCCCACTGTGTACATAAGCCAGAACAGCCTATTCAGCTTTTCATTGCTTTCTGGGTGAACATACTAATGAATAATGAGCATACCTTTAAACATACTTGTTGTTAAAGGGAAAATAGGGCTCTTCATTTATGGTCCCAAAGTTTCCACATTCCACGTGGGCTGTTTCTGGTCTTTTTCTCCTTGGCACACTGTTTAGACAAAGAAGTGTCTTTATGCTTCACTAACCTTCATGCTGTACTAAATCCAGGCTTTAACTTTCAGAATAGGTGATGTTTTTCCCCCTTTCTAAATGAATGCCTTGTTCCAACACATTGTTGATACAGGCTGAAGAGAGGTATATTATACCATGAGGGACCAGTTTATATACAGCAGTACACTTTTTTTTATTGATGCAATTCACCATTTACCTTATCTTCTCTGTGAACAAAACAAGAGGATCAAATTTATACGTAACTGCCTAATGTAGAGATTTTTGTAAGGCTTGTTTATTAAAATAAAAATCAGTGTAGAAGTAAAATATAATTCATAACATATCAATACTTCCTAAAGGTACAATAAAGTTCATAGCATCAAGAGAAATAAAAAGCATTATGGGAGAAATAGTAGCTGATCCCCACATGAGAAGGCAGCATAGAGAGGTCAGGAAGGGCAGGTAAGAGAGAGCATGTAGCCCCACCCTGGCCCACACAGTGAGTAGCAGCATTAACTGGGGGGCAAGAAGAGAATGTGAAGCTTCTGTCTCTGGCAAGTCTGTTAAAATGCTTTTTCTAGCAAGCAGTATCTCAAATATCAGCTAATACAGGCATCTGATATGCAGTAATGGCATCTGGACCAATTACAGTTCTTTTGCGTGCCTCTTTTCACATAACCATAGTGAAACCAAGTACTTGTCTACTTCTTCTATCTATAAAGGAAATAAGACATGATGAATTAGGTGCAAGTTCCTCAGATTTTAGGTAGTAGATCTTTAGCAGATGTAAATAAGTACTGATGGGCAGAGCTGTTCTCACAGAGCTTTGCCCTGATCTACTTGATGCGGCTCAGGGATATTCCTCCCCTTTTATAACACAGTAAGGTCAGCAAGACAGCTGAATGGAAGTGAAGACACAGACCGGTGTAAGAAGAAAATACAGATTCCAAAAAACAGAAACAGCATGGAAGGCAGCCCCAAATGAATGTGGGAGGATGAAAAAGTGGCACTAAGTGAATACGACGTGGATGGACCATATTCCTGGTAGCAAAGATACAAGGCAATGAAGATACGCTGTAGTCGGGAGCTATATTCTGCAGAGTAAGAGTGGTTCTGCAGTCCAGAAAACTAGACACAGCTTGTAAAAGGGCAGGCTGGAAGAGTTAAATATCAGAGTCATTAATGAACTGAAATTAGATTATAAATCCTTTCAGATCTGTCACCCATTGTGGTAATAATGCCCTTCCTCTTCATTTCACTACAGAGACCATTTCTGCTTATGAGACTGAGCAATTAGAATGTGAACCCTTGTCACCATGAGATACATCAGAAGATACACAGATCATAAGACCAGAACTTCACAAACTAGATACTTGTGGTGCATCTACTATGAAGTATGTAAGAAATTAAATGGGATATAATGCTTTTGGCAGCTGCTGTCAGTTAACAACAGAAATAGGAAAGATAAAAGGCAAGAAAACTAGAGGGCAAGAGAATGCAGTTGCCACAGACAAGATTTCTATATCAGAAATGGAAAGGAAAGAAGATAGTGCCCTATATCACTTCATCAGGAGGTGATCGCTTCTCTTGTTATTGGTGTAACAACAAGCAGTTCTCACAGTGAACATCTGTTCCTGTTTTCATGTACCCTGGGCCTCCCAAACCTGTTGATCCTGTGAAAACAAGCCTTCTGAGAAAATAAGCAAAGAATTTAAGAAAAAAGTGACACTTTTTACAGCAGCAGGAACAGATATTGAATTCCAGCTTTGTAACAGTGCTGCGCTGTGGGCTGGCAGCTTTCAGAAAGAGAAGCCTCTAGGCCTGGGGTTTGTAAGCAATTTGCCACACTTGTCATCGTTGCTGCATAAAAGCCTTTCCCGGAGGACATTGTTCTAACAAAATTATCCACTACAAAGGCCAGCAGTCTGCTCATCGTGTCTCAATCAAGGCTGCATAAAGAGGAAAGTCAACCATGCATGTCTATCATTTGGACGATTACCCTTTCTGACTGCAGACACTATTCTAAAAGGCTAATCCTCAGAAGCACCTACTTGCTCAGTTAGAAATTATTTCTCTTTGTCTATCAGAAGCATATAGCAATGAATGTCCTCTGAGAACAATATTCAGTAGCTTAAAGCAGAATCAATGCAAATATATCAAATATATCAGAAGTATCCTTGTAACTTCTCTACAAACAAATAATAAAAAAAGAATTGGGTATTTATGATATGGAGTAGCTGAAAACAACAAAAAAAGAAAGAAGGTGAGCACAGCACACTGGTCCTCATCCACCTCCGTTTACATTTTTGTTACCACTCCTGTCAGTCTCCATTGCTTAGCCTGTATTCCCTCCGCACCTCGGCAGCTGTATTAACTACGATTTTTAAAGGGGAAAAGCCCCATACTGTAAAAAGAAAAGGAAGAATTATTTCCAAGGAACTCTACATAATCACAATACAGTGCTTTAATCTCTGAACTGTATTCTGTATCTGATTTATATTAACTTACCCTACCTTCTATTATTAGTTAAGTTTTTTAGTGTTTCATCATCTGCTCGAGCTCCCTTGTAATTCAAAGGAAAGAAAACCCATTAACTGCAAGTGAAATCCTTACAGATCCACAAGTACACAACAACATAAAAAATATTGCTTAATCTGTAAGAATGATTTATCTACCACCTTGTGTACTTTCTGCGAAGGCAAAGTTCTGAGCCAGGCAAGGTCTAAGAACTTCCAGTTCATTCTTACTTTCTCCTTCCTTCATTCTTTTGTGACATTTTTAACATCTACTCAAAAGAAATTCTTCAAAGGGACCAGATCTGAACCATAATGACAAAAGCGTGTCTAGGTGGAGCTAGGAGTAACACTAGGGTTTTTTTTTTTTGAGACTGAATTGAAAGGAAGATTCACTTCTTTCCTTGCCTGTCTTATCTTTAAGATCAGTAAAGCACAGACAAATTGGCATCTTAATGGGGGGAAAAAAGCACAAGCAAAAGCATTTTTGTACTGTGGGGTTGCAACAGTCTTTACTTTCAAGATCAACTAAATATCAGCAAATGCAAACTAATGTCGCCCTTAATATGAAGCTCTTCTTGCCAGTCTATAATCCTCCTCCTCCCCTGTACTCTTGAACTTGTTGTGGTCTCTGGCAGTGATTTGATTTGTGTAAATTAAAAGGCACCACTGCATGACAGAGATGGTTTTGTTTGACTTCTCCATGCACAGGCTGGGATGTGAACCGAACACAATTGCTAAGACAGCCTGCCCAATGTGCATAAATCAAAACATATTTTTATTTTATTTTATTTTATTTTATTTCATTTTATTTTTATTTTTAAATGAAGTTAATTAAAAACTACAGAAGGCGTCACACTGACAATTCTGTTCTCTAAACAAACCAGGTATTGCATAAACTGTATCTAGATCAGTTTACCTATTAACATACCTCAGCTCTATTTCATTAGGTGCTTTTCAAAAGGGTAAGAGGATTTTTTAGTGTCTGTGCCTGTTTAATCTTGGGCTCTCAGTCAAGACTGCTAATTCACATACTGGTTTTCCTGATATCTTTGTCTGTTCACTGAGAGAGCACCAACACCCTTCCCTCCACAGCCCTGAAACTTTACTGACTGCATTTTGAAAATATCAGGTCCAAAACCTCTCCTTTTGAGAAAGTATCTCTCCATTCTGCTTCCATTTTGGGATATAATACAAACTATCAAACAGGATCCCACTGTCTCTTTTAAAAATTGACTTCTCCAGCATAACATTTCCCTGAGAATCCAAGGAACAGAATTCCTGCACATTTCCACATAGGAAAAGGCAGTTGCCAGAGGGCCCCCTGCCCACTGAGGGGGGGACCACTGTCCTAAATAATCCTTGAACTTCAGTTACCGCACATGTTGCTGTTCTGTGTGGTGTTACTGGGTGGGTAAAAGGACAGATCTGCAAACATTCCCCTAGGCTTACACAGCCAGGCTAAAGGAAGGTACAATTTATATTTCCATTCTTAAAATCCCAGCAGCAAGAACACACAGTGTTCATGAAACAGCCATTTTAATTCAGTATTTGTCTGCTGCTTGTGAAAGTCATAGCTGAATTTAGTTCAAATTGTCTCAGAAAGCAGTCATTCTCACAGAGCCTTACACACTTTCGCCTTCCATTCAGAAGCCTGTTTTGATACCTAGTTCTAAAGAAATTAACTTCAGGTGGTAACATTTACATGAAAACTACTCAGTTCAGCTTCTGATTCAGATCTTAGTTATTTGTTGGGTTTCCAAAATTTGCTAAAACGTAGCTTGTTATGAGATATGAAAGGCCAGCCTCTAGAAAGTTTCAAAATCAATTACCAACCTTTAACTATTCAGTCTGAGCTTCTTTATCAGCTAGACTTGAATCATTCTCACTTCAAAACAAGTAAGCATGTTGCAACATAAGGCTGTGCTCATCTTGTCTCTGCCACTCAGGAGGAAACTGCTAACACTCCTCCCAAGGAGCTGATCAAGGGGTATGGGTGGGCGGCAGTGTTGTAGGATTAAGGTGTTGGGAATGAAGAAGGGAGAAAGCATGTTACCACAGGTTTGCTGTAACTGTCTTGTCAGGTCATTTGATTCTGAGCTGAACAATGGACATGTTTACTTAGTAGTGTAAAAGATTACCAAGGGGGTAATCTTTTACTCTTCTATCCCACAGTAGTAAAAGAACCTATAGGAAAAGAATTGGACTATCAGGACGCATTTTAAACAGAAGCAGAAGAAAGATAAAAGGAGCTTTGTCCAGTGACTGGTATTTTAGACTCGCTTGCTTGCTAGAACGTATCTTCTCTATCCATATTTCCATATGCTCTAGGACTATCTAGTAGGAGAGACAGATTGATATAAGTAGTTGTATAACATGTACTAGCACAAAAAAAACCCCACACCACTCACTGAGATACAAAAGGCTTCCTATGAAAACTCTCAGAACCTAGAAGGTGTTCTCAGCTCGTACAAACCTTCCTTGAAAAAGTGGGGGAGAGGGGGTAGACTAAATTCAGGGCAGGCAACCACCTTGTGTATCTTCCATCCAGGCAGTAACTGGGAACTCTGTAAGAAAATTATAGCAGCCAGCCTCTGTAGTACTGTTTGCAGATCTGCTTGGTCCCTATACCAAATCTCCACAGTTTAGCCCTGAGAGGCAATGGATGCCAATAATGTCTTAAAACAATAACTGTCTTATTAATTGTTATTTTGTGATTATTGCATGAGAATTTAGTGAAGGGAGCCCCAGACATATCCTAAGAGCTGTTTCAATTTTTATACTCTAGTTTTTGATGAGTTTCCTTTTTTCCCTTTGTCTCCCTTTAGATGCAACAAAAATAAGCAAATTGATGCGTATGTAAATCATATCAGGAAAATTAAAAACAAAACCAAACAAAGCAAACCAAAACAAACCTTGGTAAATGAGAAGAAATGCTGATATTTAAGATCCTGTGCTCAAACTGGAACAGCAGAGGTAGAAGGATCACGGGCTCAAGAGAGAGGCCACCTGAGAGGGTGCAGTGATGGCAAGAGGAGCATCCCACTAATGGAGGTGCAGTCCCAAAACTGGGATAAACAAGAGACATTGGTGGCAGTTAGAGACAGTAAGATACACATCAGAGTCATGGATAGGTAGAAAACATTTGTGAATAATTTCTGGGGAGGAAACAGGTAAATTTGGATTGATAAACCTAATAGTATGACAGTAGTTAATAGTTATTATGGGTAATGAGTAACATGGATACAAGAATCAAAGATACTCAGTTTGTTGGCAGGTTCTGTAAGAATGCCTGTGAACCCTGAAAGTTTAATCTTGGGTTCATCCACATGAATTCATCTGCTCAGAGTGCTTCAGTCATGCAGTTCACAAAATAAAAATGTCCCATGCACTGTTTTTGCCAAGAGTAAGCACAGGTAAATGGAGTCTGCTCACTTCTCTGTGTAGTTCACCTACTTTCACTGCTTTGCTGAAGCAGTGAAAAGCTGGTGAATACTGCTGTGTTCATCCCTGACGCTCTAATTTACCACATTTACACTAGTGGAGGTACAACCTGAATGATCAAGAGTGCCTCGCCAACAGTGTACCACTTTTTCAAAAGTTAACCATCAAACTGTGCTGATGGAATGCATAGAAAGTTCAGGATCAGTGTGCAGCCAATATGTTCTTCTGTCTTTTTGTTTCATAGCCATACCAAGTTCTCTCTCATCCCCTCCCCTCCAACAGGCTTTCTTCTTCTTTTGTTACTGAAGAAAGCACTGTTTAAGCAAGACTTTTTTCCACCTTTTAACCTGACAAATTAAGGAGAATTTTCCTGTGGCAACCAATTGTGATGAACTATTCTATATACTATATTGAGTTCCTTAGTAATAAATATATTACATGGAGAAGCTTTTCAGACTACTAAAACCATGCTAAAAGCAGGATGACATATGATTTACAATCTTCAATACTGAGCTCCCATATTGCTAGTTTCACAAATGATATTGCTTTCCAGAAGAAAAGTGGAGTAATACTTGTGCTGCAGTTCTTTGATAACCTTCTGCTCTGTCAGTGTATCGGGCATTCAATCAAATGGGCTTCCCTTGATAGCCTTGTCTCTCAAGTGGGCTAGTGTTGCTTGGATGGAGCTGTGTGAAATGGCTGCACATTGCACCATCTCCAGTACCTCTCACTGAGAGCAGAATTTGAGTGTCCTGAAAATTGCTTAGCAAATAAGACTTGAAATCAAAGTGACAGCAGTCTCATGCCCTAAGTAAGGCACATTTTGGTACCCAGCAGGTGACCAAAGAGTAGTTCTGAGTCATTATTTTAATTCTGTTGAAAGGGACCATGCAGAGGCCCCAGATCAGGTAAAGCCCTGCCAGGTCAGTGACTGAAAGACATAAGCTGAGAAAGAAAGGACTGGGGGGAGCAGAGTCATCTAGTGCCACAGAACCAGATACTTGCATTTCTTTTTGCCCAGCCTGGCTATTAAACCTCAAGAGATTCAAGGATGCTGGTGATTTCATGCCACTGCAATCCGGAAGGAGCTTACAAACCTCCAGGGAAAAGTTTGCATCAATTTGTCCTGAAGCGTGAATATTTGACACTTGTAATGTCTCGTCTGCCTTTATACTGTGGGCTGGGAGTGGGAGGAGAAATGGTAAGAGGTTTATGTAGAGGAAGGCTAATAATCAGAATACTCTTCTAATTCAGCATTATTAATCCCTACTAAATTAGATGGATCAGCAAAGATACTTTGTTTCTTTGGAGATGAAAAAGAACATTCTGAAATCCTGAAGAAATATTGTGCCTATTAGTGTCTATGTAAAATCCCTAGAAATAATGCTCACAGAGATAAGATGAAGAATACGAAAATAATAAAGGCAAAACAGCAACGGCAAATTTCCCACTATGTGCTGCTCTGCAATTAACTGTTTGAAGCAATTCCAGATCCCCTTAATCTCAAGAACTCTCCTTATCTGCCCATCCAGTTATTTTTAATTTGTACTTCTATTATTACTGCTGCATTATTAATACACCCTGATAAGATAGGAAATAGCTTGGTGAGGTTCTGTTTCAGCAATGCTTTGCACAGTGTAATAGTCTTTATGACGAATAACTCCTTCCCGTCTGAGGAGATTCATGATTCCCACCGCTCACAGAATACAAGGCCCTGGGGGAATCCTCTGCATTGCTATTCCATTTCCCAAAAGCAGCCTGGGCCTCCTTGTGTTTATCACATCTGCACACACTGTTATCAATCAGGGTGCATGCTGCCTCCTGTGTGGCCAGGCAATAAGCATCCCCAGTGCCTCTGTCAGATCTCGTGCCAGCACATACCTTAGCACTGCTCCTCATAGCTGAAGAAAACTCTGTGGTAAAGGTATTTTCTTGGGGGCAAGTGGGGAGCAGAGGGCAGCTTTCCTAGCCACACTGCGTCCAGAATCTGGGCCCAGGAGCTGCAGCCAAGTTAGTCAGGAACAAATTTCTATTGCAAATCAAGATCTGTATTTGAATTAACCTCCAGCAATACTGAATGGTGGGAAGAAGGGGACAAAACATTAAAGCAAAGATAATTACATTCACATTATACAGTTTGAAATACATATGTCATATTTTCTGTGTGAAAAGGGGGCAGGGAAGAAAGGATCCACAGTTTTTAAGTTTTTCCACATCTATGCTTCTGTAATGGAATATGTGATGTTGTAAACATCATCGTATAATTTTCCTGCTGGCATTTTAAGAAGCACCACATTTTGACACCATATCTTTTTCTAACTAAGCATCTCCCCTTCAGTACAAACACAGTAAATTGAGCAGACTTCTGGAAAAATCCAGCAGCAATGGATATGGATGAGAGCAACTGGGATCTACAGAAGTGCAGCAGAGCCTCACAAATACCTAGAGAATTTAATGTAAAATATTGCTGTTTGTATCAGCATTTTCAGTCACTTCATCAGATAGAAAAGATCCTGCAATGTATAGGAGAACTGAGCTATGCAAGAAGAGTAATATTATTCTTGATAAAAATCCATGAGAGGTTGCTGGGAATGTCTTAAGGGAATGTTGTGTTCTCTCTATGAAAAAATACATTAAAAAAATCTGCTATTTTATAAATAAAAGTAAGTCTATAGCTAGTTTACTCAGGAACTCCGTATATAAGTTTTCCTATACATTTTCACTGTACTTGTGGAGAGGAGGAGATTAATACATCTATACACATATACATGCACCCACATGTGTTTCGAGATACAAATGTACACACTGCATGTATTGCGTGAATTACACATATACCTACACATATGCACACTGTCACAGATACATCCACTCCACTTCTCATTTCTAAGTGCCACAGGAGAGGTTTTGAGGGTTACAGGCCTTAAAAATGTATTAACCTACCTTCTGATTTTTTAAGATCAAACAGGTCTATGACTTTAAACTTTGTTTTTACCTTTACTATATAGAAACGTTCTTTTATAAAGAAAAATGGGAATATTCAAGTATTGCTTTTTATACCTAGCATTTAATATCTCACTATCCAATGAAAGATTTTTTAACTGCTAATCTCTTTTGCAACGCTATAGAAGAAAACATTTTTATACATCTGGAAAACTAAATGGTATTGAAATCTTTCCAAACACCAAGCCACACTGCTACCTTTCTGGCAAGGAATCCTCTCTGGAAGCGATTCACAGGTCATGTGACAGAGCAATGACAATCTGGGCATCTGAAGGCCAGAGGTTCTAATCTAATAGATATGCACATTGTGATCAGTTTTACAGATCCATCCTAGCAGAAGTACAGCTGAACATCTCTGCTCTTTAAATCGATAAAAATCAGCTCAACTTTCCTTTGATTTGCAAATGCGCAAAAGCCTACCTGGTCCTTTCCTTGAAGGTCGGGCTGCTTTATGCAACCTGCTCAGTTGCATGCAGGTCTGCTCAACCAGTCCAACGTGCCATGTCGGAACCTCCAATGTTTCTTAGACTGGAAAGCAGAGGATGCAGACTTCCATCTGAAGGAGAGATGTGAGTATCTAGAACTTTCCTCAAGAATGTTATTAATATATCTTCCTGTAGCTGGCTTTCTATTAAAGTTAAAGGTTCAGAGCAGAACATAAGAAGAGAATGTGCTCCTATTCAGGAAGAGATTAATTTCACCTTACTTGAGCTAGATATTTCATTCTAAGACAACTGTATAGGTTGCCCCTGTAATCAACTGAAAAAAAAAAGGAACATCTGGTAGGCAAGTCATCCCACCCTAATAGAGGCAACACTTCTCTCCCATTCCTCCATGGGAGGAATTCATATAACCAGCCTAGATCAGAAGGATGGTAATCAGTCGGCTCAAGCTAGCCTAACATGAATCACAGCCTAAGGGAACGCAATAATGGTGGCACTGAAAAGTGAAGAAAAAGACAGGGAAATAATGGCTTGAGCACGGGGATACAAGCTTTTGTGCTTCATAAAAGCACAAAAATGGATAAATGTCTACAGAGAGATATTCCCAAAAATGGGTTTGATTCCTAGAGGAAAAGGCAAAAAAGGGAGAGAGAGTGAGTAAGAAGAGGTATTATCTAATGGTACCCTCAGTATTAAAATACATTTCACCTTAGGCTCTTCCTCAACTGAGTTCATTATCTATTTAAGGCAATGTTCTACCAGAAAAATGAGGTAAAGGCCAGACCTTTAGGACAATGGAAAGCAGAATAACTTGCAGCTGAATCAAGAGGCTCAGCCAAATCATTAGTCCATGATGTTACAGCAGTGCTACAGTGGAGCCTCCTGCAGTGTCACCATCCTTCCCACACCACTGAGCACTGCTCTCAGACACATGCTGAGAGAAGTCAAACACAGAAGGAAGAGGCTGGGAGGAGAAAAGCTTGAGGAAGTTCTAAGGAAAAAAATATATATAGCAAGGCCTACAGAGAGTGCTTAAAGTACAGTGCCTGCAATTTGAATGAGATCTCAGAAAATTTACAATGTCCCAGGTTTTGCAAGCTATTCAGCATTTAAATTCCTTCCTCGGCATTGTCTGAGAAACAGCTTTGTAATTTTCAGTTTCTTTCATCTATACTTTCCTGATTTATATTAACTTCTTCATGGATTTAAAAATGAATTAATGGGGTGAGAGTTGTGGAGGAGAGGGCAGGGAAGAAGGGGATGTTTCAAAAAGTACTAGAGCCTTAGAAATGAAGTGGAAGTGATTAACTACAACTATCATGATGCCCCAAAATTTCAACTAGCAGCATCCACTTGCCATGAACTCCTCTCTCTGGAGTCTGCTCCTTGACAACTAAACTTAGGAATCCCATTATCAGGAATGACAGCTTGCCAAGCCAGGAACTGTGAAACAACTTTCTATGCTTTGAATAGCTTGCAGGTGGGCCAAAATGGACCCACTGCCCTTAAACTGGCTCATTAACAGGTAGAGGCAAGACCTAATTTTCCCTTCCTAAAGAGGCTGGCTAGATTACATGGCAGAAATGCTATTAATTTCACCTTTTTTTTAAAGCAGCTTTAGGTATTAAAACTCCTCCCAGAAAAGCCCTTCTAGCAGGAAGGAAGCCAAAGAGCATGAAAGCTTCTCTGCCACATCCAAACAGTACGTTTGGTGAGGAAAATCCCAATTCTGAGCAACTGTATCTGGAGGGCAAAAGGCCACCTGGATTTCATTCCAAGTGGAACTAAGTATTTAATTTGTAACAACAATCATGTTGACAACAATCATGTTGACAACAAAGATGAACACATATGTCTCCTTTAAATGCCTCAAGGGATCATCTTTTTTTAATTTTTATTCCCCCCATTTCAGTAACCATGGAAACTTTGGGCAAAACCAGCTTTCACCTCAGAAATTTTTTTCTGTGATAAAGGGTTTAAAATCGCATTTTTCATCTAACTGTTAACATGTTCCCCTATACACCTGAGTGATGGAGAGAGAGCCTCTGCTTTACAAAGGAAAGAGATCCTCTTCTGATTCTTCCTGTAAAGCCTCCAAGGAGGATGGCAGCAAAGTGAAATACAGAACATATTTTGCAAGTTGTGCTTGTTTTTTTGCTGACCTTAACACAGGCTTTCATAAACACCTGCTTGATGTATACCCTAGTGTTGCCAAAAAAATCCTCACATCCACCAATCACCTAGACAGAATGCAAACTCTGATAGTAGAAGAGGAGGTTTTCTGTATCTTTTGGACTTAATCAAGATGTTAGTCCCTTCAAATCATCTTTACAAATCACGTAAATCTAAGAATGTCTCTACTTTTCCACTGATACAAAGAGCTGACACTGATATTGAAAACACCTATTGACAGTGACTATTGAAATCATGATTTGTACAGACTATAGCCAAATAGAATGTTTATTATTGTATTATTATTATTATATGTATTGTGCCATTATAGCTTGGATTAAAGCATGTCAAGGACAGTGCTAAAATTGCTGCCCTACTTAGTGAAAAGTCCAACAAACTATTGTAAGGCAGCGGATAGCTGAAATAATAGCCATTTGTGAACCCAAAGCATTGGCACACACTTCTTTCCCTGCCAAAAGATAGTTCTGAACCTGCCCAGAAAGCTGAACTGCATGGGCAGTGGGGTTTTCTTCACTGTTACTTCTGGCAGGGGTACATAGAAACAAGAAATGGAACAAGTAGAGAAGCAGGGACAGAAAGAACAACCAGGGTGAAGACAAACTTAGATGAATTTTGGTACTGCAGAACTAAGAAATGTCTTTAAACTAAAGAAGAAATGAGATGCTAACATCCTTGATGAAAAGACCTGGTTAAGTAAGAAGGAAAATCGTCTTTGGTTGCTTCTCTGCATTGGCATTCCGGATTTTGTGATTGCTTGTAAAAGAACTAAATTGCACTAACAATATTTGGTCATAATACACGCTTTAGCAGTGGACTTGGCAGTTAACAGTTGGACTTGGTGATCTTTTCCAACCTAAACAATTTTATGGTCCATTCCTTTCACAATCTCTTTCCCTGTCTGGAAGAAGTCCGCAAAGCACTGTGTCTTGACTAGCCACCTGGATCAAAGGGACATTAGGATGTTAGATGATCAATACACAAAGTGGGATGGTATGACATAAAGTTATCTTTTAAAATTTAACAATGATACTACCACTGCCTTTTTTAGGCCGAAGACGTCAGACACTGCCCATTAATCATCAGTGATATTCTGCCTCTGTGGTCCCCCTGACTCCAAAAAGGCAAGGAGTATCATACTTCTCCACAAACAAATGTGTTTTCCTTCATTAAGCAATATACTTGCCAGCTATCCTTTACGGTGCAAAACTTCAGTGTGGCTCAGGGAAGTGGCTACCAATCCCAGTGACATACACAAGAGGTCAAAGGACTGACATAGTTGAGTGCCTCTAAAATTCCTCCATTGTTTGGGTGGTGGCACTTCCAAGTCAAAATATTTCTGATGATTCCAGATAGTGTTTTATGCAAATCAGTGTGAGGAAAAGGTAAGCTGCAGACTAATGGTAAGTGAATAGTAGATTTTAGGCTTATTTCAATCAAATACTATTCTTTAATGGCAGATTAAATTCTTACAGCCAGGCACTGAAAAATTGTTTTTAACTGAACCTTCTTTAGTATATGACATAAATCCTTAGGAGAAAAGTGTATGACTCAGGAATGTCTATCACACTGCTAATCTCCTACTAGCATTTTGCTGGCATTCCTAGCATTTGGCCATGGCTTGGCTCCCATTTGCACCCCTGACCAGACAGGCTCCATGCTCAGCCCTTGCTGGTCCTGCATCTCTCTCTTATTTACGACTCTCAAAAACCCCTCTCTTATGCGGCTTCCTACCCTGCCCTACACACTTGGAAAGGGCTCCTCTCAGAAGAATTTGCAGTGTGACCTATTACTCTCCCTTCAAAGATTTTAATAATCTCCTCTTCTACAACACCTACCAAAGCTTGACAAGGGATATCTAATATTAGACTGCTGATGGGTTAATGACACTGCTGTCAAGATGACCAATAATACCTCATTGTTTCTTCTTGCTTCCCACCTGTCTGGTCTTCCTTCCTATCCTGAGATCATAAGCATCCTAGTACAGAAACAGGGTCTTTTTTTTATCTGAATTTATAAATAATTTAGTAAAAGGGGGACAGGTTTTGGAAATGGGAGTCCTAGTGCTACAGAAAAATAACAAGTAAACACAATGTAACAAATTACAGTCCATATTGCTAATAGGTTGAAATAAGTACCCAAAGAAGGTTCAGCTATGACTTGTTTCTCCCCAGTAGAATCTTTCTGCATAGGGATGATTCCAACGCACAAATGCTATTGTATTTTGAGCTGAACAAGTACCAACAAACAATTCACACACAAAAAATAAACAAGGAAAAGTAAACAAATCTCTTCCCAAACATAACAAATACCTTTCAGTGACAGGTTTGTAAGACTACACACAAAGAAATAATAAATGAAAGAAAGCACAGAGACAAAATCCATTCATCCTAAACCCTGTGCCACCTGAAAGCAACCTATTTATCAAGGCTGTCAGAAAATTTTTCATTTAAGCTGTTTTTCATCTGTCACGTGGGATTTAACAAAAAAACATCTTTCACAGAAAGAACATTTCAGATTTTCATCAAAAATATTGGTTTAGTTTTAGTTTTGTTTGACAGCAAATGGAAGGAGAGGGGCAGGAAGAAGGAGGGAAGCAGACTGGGGAGGAAATCTAAGCACACCTTACTAGAATGACTTTACAGTAGTTAATCTGAGTGCAGGCATGGACTGATAAATTTTTTCTGCATGGAAAGCCTTTTGCTTTGTTTCTTGGCTCATTATCAGAAAGGACAAAACCATTTCAAGAATAGCTTTCATAAAATATCGGGACTTGGGGAAACTGCATGTAGTCATTCGGGACAGTGGCAGTCTCTCCATGTGTAAACCCAGCGAAAGCGATCTGCCACTCAAAATATGATGACTCAAAGACAGCAGAGAGAGCAGGAAAACTGATGGTCAAGATGTGGTATTTTACGGAGCACAACTGTCACTCAAACCAAAAGAAAACTCTGCTCTCAGAAGGCAACTGTGGGCATACCACACTCACACCTGGGATCAGTTCCCTCTGCCAGCAAATGCAAACCCAAAGCACATATGGATGTTATGACACTTCTGTGAAGCTGAACTTTAACTTCCAAATAATACTTCTTCCAAATTCCAGGCTGGTACATTTGACTTGCAAAGGTTTTTTTGTAAGAAAAGGTCTGCAGCATGCAACTTGAATATATACTCTAATACTGTTCATCAGTTGTATATACTCTTCAGTTGTACCCATATACATGCTATCTGTGCTGCTAATTAACCTTTAAATATGTTGCTGGTAGGCAATTCTTCCCAGTTTGACTCACAAAAATTATATGCCTGTACATGACAGCTGAGAAACTCTACAATTTTAAATAAATCAGTCATCAATTTTGCAATGAAAAGTAGAATCTTTGAAATTTCAAATGTAAAATGGCAACTGGTTGGTGGCAAGTTCATTTTAGAAAACTGAAATGAAATTTAATCTCAAAGTCTAAGCTTTGAACTACCTGACTTCTTACCCTGCAGCGTCTCAGATGCCCACCTACCCTGACAGACTGACAGCTCTCAAGTTGACACCAAGGCAGCAACACACAGCATCTGTGCCAAGGCTCCCAGCCCTATAGCAAAGAGCCTGTCTTCCTGGAAGCTTGTCTGTGTGCAGCTATCCCCAGGAGTCTCAGAAATCCAGAACCCTTGGCAACAGCCAGCCTTCCAGATCTGATGAAGCAGACTTTCCAGTAACAAACTGTCATGTTAGAAATTGCCCAGCCCACTCAAGCCCAAAGTGTTTTAAACAGTTTTATCACACTGGAGTTGCTGGTAAAATGCTATTTAAAAACAAATCAGAAAAAACCTCTCAGTGACAGAAAGTAACGTTTAGCTTCCCTGAACCCGATTTCTCCACACAGGCCCACATGTTATAAATTTATACCCTTACAGAAAACACTACATGAGACAAAATGTTGAGAAAAGTAACAGCTTTTAGAATGCTCCTATCAAAACATATGCCAACCAAATGGAACAGAACATGTATAAATAACAACAACACAAATTAAAAGCAAACAAGCTGGAAATTCCATCACCTCATCTGAAGTTTTCCAAGTCTGATAGATAGACTACATTGTTATCCCACAGTTATTTATTTATTATGTCTCAGGTCCTATTTCTGACATATTAAAATGAAAACTGCACCACAGAGGTAAACTGATGGGAAACTCTGAAAAAAGTACACAAGCTTCAGGTAATAATTATAGGGTGACTGCTAGAAGAAACCAAAGAGATGAAAAATTCAACTGAATTCCAGAAACTGCAGGTTAGACATATTTTTGCTAACAGAAACTTGGGGGGGAAAAAAAAGAAAAAAATAAAAAAAATAAAGAATTTTCTTTATTTGGACCCTATGAATTAACCTAATTTGGTTTACTACTTTAGAGAAGCGTATGTGAAAACATTTTTTAAAACATCTTAGCTATTTCTCATCTACTCCGATAGCTACAGGATGGTATGTCTAAACTGAAAAGAAATACCTTCCTTCACTGGCTGAACTGCAAAACTGCAAAATTTCAGCTGGAAAGTCTGGAGCCTGTTCTGGTACACGACACCGATGAAGAAGCAAATCATAGGTCTGTTTGGGCATACTGTAAAACTGTCTCCCAAATCCTATCAACTGAATACCACTTATTAGAGGAGTAAGAAAGGTTCAGATAAAGCTTGCAGTGCTTTGACAGAGCTGTTTGTGTCGCTGTGTGTGTAGATGATTTTTTTGGGAAGGATGTAAACCAATAGTCACGTGTCATGGGTTCAGCAGTAGCAGTCATTTTTCTCCTTCTTGGTAGCTGGTGCAGCACTGTGTTTTTGACTTGTGGCC
>JANRGW010043611.1:0-54883 GCA_024733675.1 Psilopsiagon aymara | reverse complement strand
CTTAACCTTGTGCATTGTTTTCCCTATCATTTTCTTAACTACTTTGATTAAAACCCATACGGTTTGGTGAATAGAAAATGGAAAAACATCATTGCCAACCGGCAGGTTCCTACTCTGTGAAGCTTCCGCGTGTCTTCTGCTTTGAGTAGCTCCATTAATTTCAGCCAACTCCTACATAAAGCCAATACACAAGTCCTTACAGATCTACAGCCCGAAGAAATGCTGCCACAGAGAGGAAATATTTGCCAACAGTGTCATGCAGGATATCACCACAAGCAATTTCATCTCAGAAAGATCTACTGCCTTGATGCCGCAGGCAGATGGATGGCTGTGCCTGATATTTCACAGGTGCTTTGAGATAGCCCTGTCAGTATAGGAAGTATCTGCCACACTTGTCAGTTAACCTGAACCTATGGATATAGGGTTCTGAGCCGCATCCTTCTGCCTCCCTTCACAGGTACGTGACCCTCACCAAGGAAAGAGCATGCATCTCCAAGCTGGTTGGCAATCAGCAACCATTGGAGCTAGACATGTCAGCCTTCACATTCCCTATGCAGCTTTAGATGCTCTACAACAGGTACAAACTAGTCCTGGCCCTTTAGCTCTAAAAAATCTCATTCAGTGTATCCTTACTGTGACCTGGTTTTTCTTGCTCCATTTTCCCCCTAGGAATTGAAGATAAGGTTTTTCTCCTTCAAAGCAAGATACCATTGCTGCTTTTGCCATTGTTGCTTCCTCCCCCTTCCTTCTACTTTCACAATGGGTCCTTAACAAAGCTGTATTCATCATACACACTCAGCTCATCCTGATTAGTATGACAGCTTCTCAGCAGTAAGCACCAGGGTCCAACAGCACAGAGAAAGGTAACGGCTTCTTCAGAGAATTGCTATTATTAATAAGGATTTGTCGCAAATTTCCTTATATAACTCTATAGCACCAACAGATGGCTGAAAAGCAGCCTGTGGATTCAGATTTATGCAAACTTTCTTTTCCACAGGTTTATGTGTGCCTCAGTTCAGCTGTATTTTGGTTTTTAACAGATTTGCTAGTTTTTACATGGTAGTTTTGTGAGAGATTAGAAGAGCTGTGAAAGGTTATGTTGGTGCTTCATAGAACCAAAAACCAGGTGGACCTTCCCCCAACCACTAAACATATTCTCCCTAAATTTCCAGCCATTAAATTTCATGAGCAGCTGTGGATCCCAATAAATCTCTAAGATCTGGATTGCTGACCAAATGACTACTTGAATTACAGGCTTTGAGTTACAAGTTCAAAACCAAACTTGACAGAAGAAGTCTCATGTAAAAACTCAGAATACAGTAAAAGGAAACTGTGGCTGAAGGGAACGTGGTGTAGTGACAGTGTGATGGATGAGGAGTAAACCCCTTGCAGTGACCTTTTTGTTGATAAGGAGTTTCTGAGTGCTGGACACCAACAGAATGTAATGTTAAATTTAGAGCACAACCTTGCAGAATGCAGATGACGGCACTGGCTCAAGTGACAGCTCTGCAGCCTGTGCCTGTCATTGTACTGACACCATGAAATATAGATAATGGCAGAGCATCTTGATCTATGGCAGAACTGCTCCATGCTGTACAGCTG
This sequence comes from Psilopsiagon aymara, assembly GCA_024733675.1. NCBI lineage: Eukaryota > Metazoa > Chordata > Aves > Psittaciformes > Psittacidae > Psilopsiagon > Psilopsiagon aymara. Next base: position 53,281 of record JANRGW010043611.1, on the reverse strand, counting down.
AAGTTAGACCCTGATGAGAAAAAAACCCACAAGGCTCACCTGGAGCTGGTCAGCTCTTGCTGGTTTTAGAGCACGGTAATTGGGTTCATGCTACCCAAACATGGCTTAAACTTAAATACCGAGCTGCATGAAGAGAAGACAAACTGCAAAGTGACCGAATTTAATTAAGCTTGCATGCCTAGTCCCATGCTTGTTTCTATTTAACCTTAAGAGCCTTTTCCCCAAAGACCTTCTCTACCACAAGGACTTCCAAGGCTGCACAGTTCTGTTCAAAGCAAAAGACAAGTTTGTATGCAAGCTGTTGCCAGGGAGGAGTATCTTCATCAGATGTAACCATTACAACCAGAGTTATTTGGAAATATGGGGAAAGACAAGAAAAATCTTGCAATAACGTTTCAGCTGGATTTGCAGTTTAACCTCTCCCGTGAAATGAATCACCTTCGTTTCAGAGCAAGAAATGAGACACAAGAAGAAAAAGTGACTTCAAGCTCATACAGAGATTCTGTCACAGGCAGGAAATTCAACAGAAAACTTGTTTGCAGAGCAATCTGTTCTGCCTGGCCTCGCTTGTGCTCAGGGGGCTAGTCCTAACTTCACCTGATTTTTGACATGCAAAGTCATTTTTACTGAGCTCCACTTACAGGCAGAGGACAGAGACTGTAATTATCTTCATATCTCTATTTTGACAGTAATAACACCATTACAGACTGTTCATTTTAATAGCAAATATTGCTGCTGTTCAAGTCATCTTTGCAATCCGCAGGAAGCACGTATGAAGTGTTCTCCTGTGTCACATCTAACAGGCCTTTGGTCTTGGACTGCAGTCACTCATGCTTCTAAGTTCATCAAAGCAGAAGTTTCCCTCATTTCATGGTGTGATGCCCACTAAGCCTGCAGGAATTGGGGTTTCACTAGGAGCCTGAGGTACATGTTGGGCACATTTGTTTGGATCTAACCCTTTGAACCAGTCCAAGGTCAGGCAAGAAGTCACTGCAAGGAAGGGGAGCAGATATTATTAGCAAAGGGCAGTTAAGAACATAACTTTTAGCCAAAACTGCCCAGACACATGGGCCTTTTAATGTCATGAGAAGTAAGACCAGAACATTCAAGATCCTGGCCGTGCATCCTTCCCAAAGCAGCTGCCTGCCCAAAACCTTGACTCAGCCCTTTGAACACGCTCACAAGATGCAATTTTAGCTTTCTTGAGAAGTCTCTTAGCCTTTGTAAAGATTTCTGATCCATAACACATTGAAGGGAATAGCTAGGAAAAATAGCTATTTGGGCATGAACGAGGGGATGTGGGCAATGCAGCCTCATTGCCTTGCAGAGACCAAAGAGTGACCCAAGAATATGCTAAAGAAAAAAGCACTCTGAGTCTCATACTCTCAGCTGAGTCTCATACTTCCAGCTAGAAACTGAGTTCTCCTAATTACAAGCAGTACTTAACTACAATTGGCAAGATTTGGGATGAAGAGAATGAAACTGCTCAAGCACCTCCTATTAGCTATACTACCATGATAGCAATTCTTCATTTGAAAGAATTAGCGTAGACAAATACCCAGTCTGAGAAGTGATATGCTGTTAACAATAAATTAGCTGGCGTGAAGGCATTCAGTGATTCCCCAAAGGGCTTGTGCTCTACTGTTTCTCACTCCACTGCTAAGATAATGCAATCAGCCAAGCAACACAGGGGAATCCAGAGCACTTCCCAAGATGCCACCATGGTCCCTGATAGCTTGCGTGCTGGTGGCTCTATGTGCAAAGAATTAAATTAAGCAAAAAAACACCCCAAAGACAAGCCAAAAAGAGCATTCTCCAATCACTCATCCCCAAGTTTCATACTAGTGAATGTGTGCAAGTACTTCTAAGAGAAGGAAAATGTAAGGGACCAGAGAAAACTGAAAATAAGAAAAGTCAGGTTTTAGTCACATGGACTGTAAAGATAACTGCTCGTGAAGCAATTACTCAGAGATGCACAAAACAAATATGAATCAAGGGTGTACCAAGGCAGAAAGCAAGATGCTGAACAACAAACAACTGCAGAGAGATGCAATTTGTCATATCCCCAACCCTTTAAGGCAGAGTGACTGATGGACATAACATCTACATTAGCTACGTGTTTTACCTGAGGTATCAAAGAATCCAACACTGTCACAATATGACTGACAATGAACCTAAGAAGAGGTTTGATTACGAAAAGGATAGAATTATTTGTGGAAATGAAAATCATCTGATGAAAAACTCCCAAAACAAACAGCTACACCTGGGACATAAATCCAATTTAATCAACTGCATATTTTCATTCTACAAATTCAGACCCAGGAATAAACTGCAGCTTAATTGTGCAGGTTGCCAACCCATGATGACAGGCCATGTTTGGCTGTTGAAAGAGCCTGCTCTTCAACAGAATTAAATCACTAATTTCAAAATCACTACTAATTAAAGTAACTAACAATCCTTAAATCATTTCTACTTTATTAAATATTTTCCTTTAAAATAGAGGTATTTCTCTAGGCTTGATCCTTGCTTTTTCCAAGCAGATGTAAAGCAATAGAAAAGACGTTGCATTTGACCCCAGATTGTGAAGATGAAAGAAAGAGACTTTATTCTTTAAACACTAATAAGAGGGACTACAATTCAGTGAGCAAATTGACAGAACAATCTGCAAGCTGTGATTTAGGACAGCGCTATATATTTCACACTTGTCATTTAAGAGAGACAATTAGAGAGCAAAAGAGCCCTGGTGCTGTGGGAGTGTGCCTTAAACTGCAAATTTATGCTTGGTTTATATGTATTAAAATGTATATGAAAAAACAGAACTCTTGAGGATTTGTTGATGCAACAAACGCTTTGATGACATTTAAGCAAAGAGGCTATTTACCTCTAAACATTTGTATTCTAACACATCCAGTTACTATCTACATCGCTGTTTGCAAATGTCCTGTAGGCCCTCAGAGAAAACAAATGGAGTTTCTGTAAGTTGTAGCTGCTCTTAATAAAAGAAATTCTGCTGTGCACTGAGCAAGGCCACAGATATCTATAATTAGCATGCTTCACTGAAATAATTAAACACTTGAGTTCTCAATCCACATAGCCTAAACTGCTTCCCCATTATATTAGAGGCGCGTCAGGAATAGAGCTGCTGGGAAAAGTTCTGCCTGAAGGAAAAGTAAATGGTCTAAAAGGTGTTATTTCTCCCCAGACTGGACTAAAAATAGAGACTTTGTTTCCTAAGGGAATGCTGGGCTAAGAGAGACAATAGCTGCTGTAAAATGGATAAATAGAGACTGGTTAAGGCTTTACACCTATTTGCCTTAGAAGTCATGGAGTACAAAACAGCACATCAGTAATGTACTCAGCACAGATTAGAGACATTAGAAACCTTCACGTGAATCTTACTCAGTGAGAACAGTGGATGGGGTTTTTTAATGTGCTTTGAAATGCTTTGGTCTAAGACTTAATGAATCAGGTGGCCTTTCCAACAGCTCAGCAAGATGCAATTACCTTTTAGAAATTAATTTATTTCTTTTATTCCATCAGCTTTAGAGATAATGAGAAGACATAAAACAATGCAGTAATAGCCAGCTATAAGCAGTTGTTCTGTACAACTCCGACTGTTTCACAACCCCCTTTTATACTCCACTTTGTGTAAAACATCAAGGACAACACTGTTCCCAATCCTTACCTTGCCCACTGAGACTCTAAGCAGGAGGACTGGAAACCTCAGAAGGTGAAAGGGTTTCTAGTTTCGTAACACTGCTCCAGAGACAGTACTACCACACTCCACAAGCAAACTTAAGCAATTTAAATAGGCACTTTCTGCCAAATAGCAGAAGAAACTAAATTAAGACTTTTGGGTCACTTTTTCGTCCAATTGCATCTTCCCCAATTCCTCTTTCCCCACCCTAGCCACATAATTAAATGGCATAAAAGGCTTGCAGTGAAGACCGATGGTGCTTTTGAAGCACCCTCTGAGAGCTGCAGATACTGAAGACAAAGTGAAAATTGCCAAAAGCCTCAGGAGAATTATAGGTGGATTATAAAAATGCAATTTCAGAGGGTGGAGCTGAAGTTGACTGCAGTTTGTGACTGTGCTGTGTAATTAAGAAACAGTAACAGGGTCAGGTAAAGTTCAGCAGATAGCTGGGTTTAGTATAGACACCATGACTTGATTAAAGGGCTTCTTTCATGTCTGAATAAGAAACGTAGGGGTAGCAGTGGCAGCACTCATCAGCAATTCACTTAGGAAGGTCAGCCATTCCCAGGAAATAAGAAAGAGTCCTTCATTTTAAATCCCATTCCAGGAATTTCCTAATTCTTTGGAATATTTGCTTCTTTTCCTGCTGTTGAGAACAATACATTCTCTCCAAAGAAACCCTTATTTGCAACATTTGCTTTTATATTTGTGATTAATGTCTCAGATGCAGCTGTAATAGGGGTCATCCCTCTGAGACCTGCCTCTGAAAAGAAACTCTCTGCCCCATAGGGACTGCAACTGCCTTTCTCATTTCCTCCAAGTTCTCTTCCAGGCGAAAGGACTTCAGCCATTCAGAAGTGACATCCCCCCTGCAAGCCTTCCAGACAGTTACTGCACTGCATGCAGCTTTATTGCCCTTATAGAAACAGATATGATAACTCCTGTTATTTTTGTTAGGAGGTCAGTGTATGCCATGCCTATGATGATGACAGTTCATTCGTATAAACCCTTCTAGGCAAGGCTGCTCATCAGCAAATCTCTATACACCACATGGGGGAAAAAATGCTATTTTTTAATTCATTTTTACCTGTCCATGACTTGCCACTGAAATACGTTAAGCATGTACACTGGTTTTATTCAGCAAGGAGATGAAGGGTAGCAAAGAGCACAGAGTCCACACAATATCACTCATGTACCACATCTGGCTATTAATACTGAAACACAAGCAAAGAGCAAGAAGCAAAATAACCCCAACCTCACAAATAATCCTGGGCAGGAGAGTTACCAAGGTGCATGCAAATGCATGCTGCAGCCTGAGCTCCCATTGCTCAGCCTGATGATAAACAGCGTTTACTTGATGTTTATCTACCTGCCAGTGCATGTTATTTTAGTCACACTGAAACCACGTTCATAGTGCAAGTGGGGAGGGAGGAGAGAGAGGTATTTGGCTAGAAATGCATGACAGGACATGCTAATGTGTGATGCATGGTGGAACCTGTCTGGCTGTAGGTCAGGTCTAACATAAAGTGTATCACAAGAGTGCAAACTGAGCCCCCCGAGCTGATGCTCTACCTGCATCCGTAGCTCTGTTGAAACATCCCTTGTACTGGGACACCTGGGTAGGACCTCACTGATTTTAACAGATGCAGCAGAGCCCAGAAACCATTTTTCTGATATATTTCAGTTTTTCTTTTGCTTATTTCAGTGCTTTGCATATGTAATAAACTATCCTCAGGTAAACCCCAGACCTGCACAGCTGGCACTTACTGCAGGTATCACATCCTGGCTGGGCTGAAAATATCTTTCCGGCTGACTGTGTCTAAGTTCACCAATGAAAGAGGGAATTTTGACAGCAGCATGTACTGCAATCCAATTTTCCTGTCAGGCTGATGCTACCAAAGTTCAGTCTCACAAGCAGACAGCATGGGAATAAAAATGTACCTATCAGCTGTAAAAATGGAGATTCATTAAAATTACTCAAAACACCCAAGCCAATTTAGCTGATCCAGTTTTCTTTGATCCAGTTGAACAGTTGAATTATATCCCTGCAATAGAAATCAAAGAAATCTTCATCTGCCTTTTAGGTGGCACAGCACACAATCCCTTCTCCAGCTACCTAATTCTGCCACCCGACATTGAAAGCGTACACTCCATTCACACTAACCAAATGGAATAAATCATCTTTTATGTTAAGTGCTCAAGCAAGTTGCTAAACAGAAAGCTATTCTGAGGTTGCTTGAAGGAAAAGTACACGAAAATAAAATCCCCAACTCTTCATCTGCAGTTTTGTATTTAAAAACAGAAAGAAGTAAAAAAGTTATTACGTTTGCAATTCAGATTCCTCACCAATGGCCAGTTCAAATTAGATTAGAACAGCTAGTGTAAAAAAACTGGACTACAGACAATTTGGATAGGTTAGATAGATATCAATTGGTTATGATCTAGCCAGATACTGAGAAACACAATTATAGCTGAGATCTAGGTAGAAAAGTGCATATAATTTGTGCAACTCCCCACTCACAATGGTGCAATCATATTCTGTAGCACAAGAACATCCAAACTGACATTGCCTTGATTAAACACAAGCCATCAGTGTGCCTGTAAGCTGGTATCTACCTTAACTGAGCGCTCATTGTAGCCGTCAAGAAGCACAGGTATTCTGATGAATTACCCCTGTCCACAGCTCAGACCTCAAAATACATTAGGAGGACCACCAAAAACAGCGGATCCTCAGGGCCTTTCCAGTTGCTGTGGTCAGTGTTTTGCCATATGCCACTGGACATGGTCTCTCTCTGAGTATATGTCAGTGGGCACAGCTTGGTACATTGGCTCTTGGTGGATCAGCCTGGAATGACTCTGCTCCTGAATTACACAGTGGGGGGCATCTGCCACTGCTGAGAAAACACCTTGGAGGCTCAGACTTCCCACACCTTCTAAAAAGTGGGATCATGACACATGAAATGGCCTTTCTGTTCCCATCTATCCATTACATGGTGTCCGTTCCTAAACAGGAAGACTCCTGAATTTAGAGACACTAAGGTCTCCACATAGTCTAAGAGGATTGTGATTGTTTCCTCACATATAGCACCCCAGTGTACTGTCTGATAAGAATTTCTCTGATTTTCCTTAGAACTAATTTCTTCCTAATGCTTGCCTAATGTTAATCCTATTCTAAACTGCAAAAAATGTTTGAGGAGGTTTTCTGAACCTCAGAACCTTAGTGGCAACTTGTGCATCACAGAGGTCTAGTTCAAACAAAGCTCCCATTAAACTTACATTAAACCGGACAGCAGTCCTACTGCTCAGTACATGGTGGGTAAAAATCTCTCTCTGCCTACCCAGCAACTTTGTTAAAGCCCATCCCAACACAGCTCACTATCAAGTGAAAATATTGGCACCAAGAATTCTGGCTGGAAATGTGGAATAACAGAGTTAAATGTTTCTTTCAGTGTAGCTGGTTTCCAGATGTGTCACATGTGGCTTTCCTGGGTCCGTGAGGATTCCATTCAGACAGGGCAGCTCTTGTGCTCTTCTGCTGTGACTCTCAGCAACCTGGTTTTTAATTGAATTTCATTCCCTAGTTCTCATCTTTGGATGGAAATATATAGATTGATATCCTGTATGTGTGGCAGAGCTGTGACAAACCACATGGGAAAGGGTGGCATAAAAACTCAGCAACTTCCGAGCCTGGTACAATACTATGAGCAGTGAAATCTCAGTGGCAGAATAATCTCAACCACTTTCTGCCTTCTACACACAATTTAGCTATGAAAATGCTCATGTGGATTGTTGCCTTTGGGAAAGTGATGGCTTGAGAAGACTAAAAGGGACATAAACTCTCCATATTCACAGCGTGAACCAATTATTGGGAGATAAAGGAGTCTGCAGGTTATTCTCCCCCACCTTATCCATTTAACATAAATAAGAGCACCGATGACTAAACTACACTTCTGCTGTGGTTTAGGTCCAGCCAGCAGGACATGAAACATGAACGTACAGAGCACCCTTCTCAAACCTTTGTGTCATCATCAGTCCTCAGCTGTCTTTACCTGTGGTTTTGCATTGAACTGAATCGATCTGTTTTGGGATGCTGCTGTTTAATCATTCACTGGTTGAGAGCTGGCAATGCAACATTTCGAGCTGGTTGTAGGACTAACTATGGCAGATTTATAAGGGAGATACTGACAAGATCTTACCTATAGAATTGTTAATGTATTGCTACAGTAACCCCAGAAGCATTGAGTAATTTTCATTGGAACATACACATTTCTTCAAGGGGGTTCATGACATATTATCAGATTTGCTTCTGTAAATAAACTTTTCATATTATAACTAAGCCATTTTATTGCTGCTGTGGTAACTACAGCACCAGTTTTAATAGGTAACCACTGAATAGGTGCAACTGCCGTGTAAAACTCATAGCCAAGTTTTCTTTACTGTCTAAACAAGGGAAGAGCAGTGCTAGAAATACATATGTATTAAAATTCAACAGCAATAGCAATCGGAAATCTAAAATTAAAACCTCTGTTTTTCAGCTCATTGTCCAGCACCAATTACTTGTCTTCCGCAGGATTTTTATTGGTATAGCATTACCAGCTGCTGTTTGTGGTTTTGAAATCATCACCCATTTTGTTGCTTAGGATCCTGGCTCCTTTCAACCTCAGGATTTCATGGCCACAAACCATCAAATTAGTGATCTAAATGATTTCTAATGATTTTTTTAATACTACTTTGCTATCAGGAAACTCTGTTCCCTGCAGGTTAATTTTCTCTGCCTCATTTCCAATCAAAAATACTCTACTTTGCTCTTGGTCTATATTTTCATTCCCAAATCTCAACACACTGCATAATGTAGGGCAAAATGTGTGCGTAAGCTCCCAGCTTCACTGAAGTGAGTTGAGGTTTTTCCCATCACCCTCAGTGTTGCCAGTATTTACCCAGCCTTACCAAATAAAAAGAAACATAAAGGCAACACAGAAATCCTGCAAGTTTATCCTAAAACCAGTATTAAGTCAGACCTTATGTAGGAGCAGAAAATTTGGAGCATTCTCTTCTTAACTAGGAGAGTGGCTTAGGGCATTTCCTACTATTGATGGGTAATCTGTTAAAATCTGCATCGTGTGCCAAAGAAAAACTCAATTATAAAGAGACTTGCCTAAAATAAGTCTGCACTACCAGGCTGAGGATTACTACTACAGTAACAGCACCCCAGAACAAACTGTAGTACCAGAACCCCCCTGTGCCAATAACCATGCAGACATTGCATAAATAGAAGGCCCCTAACAAAACCTATGAGCCTAGACTTGTTAAATCAGGATCTGAAAGGACAACTGAGACAAAGCATGATGTCTGAGGAGGCATACCAGTGTCAAAAGATCCAGGATCTTTTTCCCAGGACTGAATATTTCTACGTGTAGGTAGAGGTAAAAGGGATAGGGGTAAATTGCCAGGAAGGCTGGAATAATGAAGACTGGAAAATTTACACAGTGGTATTAAGTTTGAGGAAGAAAAGCTGTTGAACAGCAATACCCTGTGGAGCCAACATCATCTTGTTAATCAAAGAAAACAACATTCATAAATCATTTGGTATTTTAACTCATTCAACAGTGATAGTTACAGTCAATGCAGGCTATTTTACAGCCTCTGTTGACTGTCACATGCAAATGAGTTTTTCTTAGAGTGTATGACAATAAATATTGCATACAGATATGACAATAAATATTACATACAGAACTATTGGATTGCTTCCACTTCCTTGAAATGAGCTGCTGCACAAGGTTCTGCTCTAAAGTCTGCACTACGCATCCCTCAGGACAGATTTTGGGAGGTGCAAAATTCACCCTCTGTTCTCAAGCCTACTAAAGAGTCACAGTTTTCCTTTCGGTTCTGTGGGGCACCTCTCTGGAAGGGTTTGCACACATGTACAGTAATGACAGGAGTTAACTGCACAGTGGCTGAAATAATGCATGAGCCTCTGGGTATGAGAGCTCGGAAGGGTCATAGTCTCCCTCATTAGCTCTTTGCTTCCTTTTGCTTCTGTGCTTTGCCCTTTTTCTTCCAGAGAAAACACTTCTGAAGGCTAATGCCACAGTGCTTGGCATCCTCTTCACCAGCCATGTCAGCATAATTAATTAGGACGGTAGAACAAACACCATCTCACACAGGTCAGGTAAACCCAGTTTGACACCAAAGGAAGAGGAGACACAGCAGAACAACGGAGAGGACCTAAACACATTTCCAGGGCTCAGTAAATAACAGCTGGGAAGTAACAGGATGAAACAAATTAAAACGCAGCCTGCCTCTTGCTGAACATGCAGAGTCACCTCCCAGGAAAGATGCTGGAAACCAGACTAACTGCAGGCTTGAAGCTCTCCATTGGTAGTTAGACCTTGCCTTTAGGCACAATGTGAGCAGCGAGTAGTGTATGAAAGCATTTATGGATCATTTTCCCTTTTCCTTCTGCTGACTGTCAGCAAGATCAGCAATGAAATATTTTCCTACTGGTCTCATTGCTCCTAGACCTTATCATTGCCTTCAAACCCTTTCTGGGGTCTCAGCTAACTAGAACAGAAGTATTAATTTTTTTCTTTTCATCCTTCTACATATATGCTCATACACATATTACAAAAAGGCCATTAAAAATAATGTAGCTGTTAATATTGTATAGATTCTCTGCATGTCCAGTGAAGTAATGGTGCTCTCAAGCATAACCTCACATACCCCACCACCTCTGTGAATAATACCACATTGCTGAGACCAGCCTTGGAGGCAAAAAGGATGCTAATTCTGACAAACAGAAGCAAACCACTATCACTGCTTACAAGATGTTAGTCATGCTGAGATGCCAGTATCCCTCCTCAGTTAACACGGGCACCTATGAGAGATGCTGCTGCTGTATTTTGGGCTTATAAATAGAAGAGAACACCCTTTGAAGTCAGAAGTCACTGTGATAGTCAGACAGTTGCCCTGATGGAGGTTTCTAAGCAATATTCTTGCAGGGAAAAGCCTTCCCCAGTGTCTTTCCAGCCATGCCATTAGCTTGTCCTTACTGCACAGTTCAGCTTCATTAAAGCAGATCTTCCCCAGGACCCCATGCCTCGGTGTCAAACTGGCAATCACTGGACCAAGAGTAAAACAGTTAACGAGGAAAACTGCCTCAGCACTCCAGACTTGCTCACCTTGGTGTTTCTTCACTGTTTGTGAAGCCCTTAACATTTGATCAGAACTGACCTAAAATGCTTTTAATTTGGCAGCATAGATGATCTTTACCTCAGCGCATTAGCCCAAAGCATATAGTGCCAAGGAATAACTGTTTTGACACATCTCCCCCTATATTACAGCAGTAGGAGTGCACACAGTTATGTTTCAAGAGCTAACCTAAAGGCCAAAACCATCTCCTCAACATGGACATTGATTTATTTTCTGTTAATCTCCCAGCAGAGAGAAGGAAAAATTGTTTTTTATGCATAGTAAGAGAAGCCACTAACCCAAATATCCTGTTTTAAAACATTCTTAGATAAGATGAAGTTTGGAGAAGGAATGTTAATTTCTGGATTTCTCATCTGCCTGGTCACAGCTAATATTTTTAAATAGAAACTGTAAACCAAAACACTTCAAATGTCAAAAATGTTTGCTTTGTGGTATTAATATATTGATTCTTGCATCCTCTGACACACGAAGGACACGATTCCACTGATAGAGTGAAGAATTACATTTCTGAATACTTTAAATGTCAACGTGGTCAAAATGCTACATCTGATATCACGTCAAGAAAGACATGATATTCCCTTCCTGTGCTTCAGAAACAGATTGTATATATGTAGGGGAGGGAAATACCTACTTTTGGGAACAGGGAGTTGAAGGAAAACATTGGAAACATAAAAGCCTGAAGGCAGCTTTGAATTTTGCTGTCATGTATTTGCTGTCTGCAAGCCTTTAACAGATCAGACTGAACTCAGAGCCTTTCAGGAAAAAGACATTGAGATTGAAGCAGAGAATGGACAAACTCAGAACTGAATTGCATTAACCAATGGGACAACCTAAGAGAAAGGAAGAATTAGTCCTCTCAGATAGATGGAAATGTTAGTAAGGGAAGAAAACGAAGTTTTTACTGCCTTTGGACAGAGGGAAGCAGACGAACAACAGATACGCATCGCTTGTGAAACCCACTGCTTCAACTGGCAGATAGGTTGTAGGTAGCAAACCCCAACATAGCTATTGACACTATGATTTTTCATATTAAGAGGTCAGTTTTGATGTTTGGGTCAACTCGGAACAAAGCTTTCAGATCTTCCTTGAAAATCCATTAGGTTACTACAAAATAAGAGAGCTTGCAAAGCATCCATGAAGTGTGTAAACTCTCTGTAGGGCTGTGTCACGCTGCAGAAATGGAAGCTATTTCCATTTGCAGTTGTATCCCTGCCATTTCTAATGCTGCTGTTGTAAAGGTGCACATCTCTATTTCCCACAGCACATGAGGGAGGCTCTAGCACAGCTTCTCAATAAACTGAGCTGCTTCCCACAGCTCTGTGGGAATTTATTTCTTCCTCTCAAAAAGATGCTTTTCAGTTTCAAACAAAAATGGGTTTGTCAACTGGATGGATTTGATAGCTAGATAAATGTGTTTTATCAACAGAATGGATTAGGCTGTTTGCATTTTGTCACCACAATCTCAATCCATCCTGCCAATACAACATATTTCATCAAAGCTTTAGGCCACCATGCTAACAAAATGTGTTTTGTCAACAGCCTAAATCCATCCTGTCAACAAAATCCATTCCGAAGGAAAATAACTCAATCTCTTCTGTCAACATCAGGAGTAAAATCTGGGTTGCTAGTGTATGAAAACAAAACCAAACACCACAGTTGACCATATCCATATTTTCAGCCTGAAAGAAGAAAACCACAAAAGTATCCATTAACTTTGCATATGTAGATGAAAACAGGAGGGAAAAATAAGTAATGCATTAATATTTCCTGGTGTGACTGGGATGTGATCAAGCTATGGAATTGTCCAGGCTGAAGCCTCAGGTTTCTACTGGCCAGAACAGAACTGAACATCTAGATCCCAGAGATGCTGGACACGGAATATGTATTTATCAAGAAAACTCAAAGGCTCAGTAGGCGAATTCCAAACATTCACAGAAGACTGTGACCCAGAAAGCTGATTTCTTCTGCTGACAGAAAATCACAGCAGGAGAAACATTAAAAACATTGTATTGTGGGCTCCATCCTGCCCTTCGTGCTTTAATTAGAGCTTGCAAATGAAATGGGCTGATCCAACTGTTAAGTCACGTTATTTTCTAGATGTACCTTGGCTTCCTGTGGCTTTCTGCAGTCCCTCTGAAGGGCAGAGTAAACAGTTTGTGCAAGGATCATTACCAGGGCAGCCATAGAGCCTTTTGTAGGAAGCATCGGTGTAGCTGGAGGCCTTCTAAGATCACAGGCAAAGAGGTAGAAAAGAAATACGTTGAGCTTCAAAGGACATACAGATGGGGGCAATCATGTTCGTGTGCACAGACATTTACATATAATTGTAACTTCTGCATTGCACAGAAGCAACTACAAATCACAGCCATTTCTGTGCTTCTCCCAGAGAGCTGATTCATATGGCACTGTGGTTTTGCTCCTCCTTTCCTTTCGTTCTTTCACCTCTCTGGAATGTAACATTCATTTCCAATATTTATTAAAACAGTCTCAAAGCAAGATTGCAGATATTAAACTCTGATCCCTCCAATCCTTTGCTTGCAATGAAGGCTGCCTCTTTCTCATTCACTCGCTCCCATATGTGTTGCGAGTATTAGTGGTAGTTTTCACTTCAAGCCCTTAGTCAATAAAGATTGATTGTTATCATATAATAAAACTCAGATAGGCTTTTATAAAAGGTTTAGTGGCTTTGGATGCCTACCTTGAGATGCTGCAAGAGACTCCAATTTCCCAAAGGTGCAAGCCATATTCAGACTTCCAAAATTGATTTGTTCAATGATCTCAGGTTGGGCATGCAAAACCAAGCACCTTTTCAAAGTTATATTCACTTGCTTTTCTCTGGAGTTCAGAGAAAGGCCCTGCATTTTGTTATATGCACATAATACAAAGGATGCAGTGCAGTCATGAGCGCTCGGAGGAGTTCAATATAACACTGAGATTGGGCTTTTTGGCAAGGATACGTTTGGGTTTAGGTACATTCGGATCTGCACCCTAGACAGGAAATAGCTTATGGATTTACTTTTATAATGCATAATCTCTCTTAATCTGCAGTTATTTTTTTCCCTTTCAACCCCCAACTCATTGTAAAAAACAATGAATATCTGAAGTTTATTTAAAAATGATATGTTTGCTTCTCTTGTGTGTAAAGGAAGATCAGAGGATATGGAAGACATTTAATAATCAAAGGCAGATAAATATCTAACAAATGATATATTTTTCAATAATGAAGCAGAATATGCAAATGCAGAATGCTGGGACCATTACAAAGCAACTTTCATTCTGTATCTTAGCCTTTCCCAACTCCTGACGCAAGAACAGATAAAAAGATAAAGACCTGTGCTGTGAAAGATGCTTTTGAGTACTGCATACTCAATGAGAACTCCATCTTGAGCAATAACCTAGCACATAGATCACTTCCAGTTAAGGAAGGGTTTGCATCATCACATTTACTCATTTCTCTACTTCAGGTGAAACTCCTGTTATTTATAATTGGCTTCAGCCTCTTCTTAGAAGGATGCATCCCTTCCTCCATATGGTCTATGTTAATTACCAGCCTTTTGAACTGCACTATTTGGGGATCTATTATGAAGTAAAAGGATTTCTTTTAATCACATGAAATAGAGGAATAAAACAATCTGCACAGGGAATTCAACAATGGGCTTTTGCACTTATGAAATAGTCTGAAGTGTCCAATGATCTATTGATGTAGTTGCTTTGGCTTTCTAAACTTTATTATTTTAATATTCATACTGTCTTCTAGACCCTTGCTTACACCACTCGCCTTGATCATTTACAACTTCAGATCAACTCAGCAGGCTCTTCCCCAGCTCTGTGTCATAACACTTGGCAAATAGGTATAAATGATAGCAGTAGGTATTTATTTTTCCTATTAATAGAGGGCTTGGATCTTTCATTGTGACCCTTAGGAATGGGATGCTGCATGCTCAGCAATACCAAGACTAAGTTCTTTGGGACAGGGATCATCTATTAATTACTTGTACAGAAACTCATACCACTGCAGAAATGTTGTCTTCATCTGATCAAAAGAAATGGTCTCTCTGCCTGCCAAATTCTCATGTGGGTCACACAAGCACTAATCCATTGATAGCTTTGCAGAATGATTTCTACTCTCTCTTTTTAAAATCTTCTATGCATAGATTCGCTCATCCTCTGTAACTTGCTAGCAAGGGATATCGTTCAGACCAAACAGCTTCAGGAATATCAGAGCCGACCTGGCCACTAATGCAAAGCTTATTTAGTGCAGCCAAAGCTGTCGGTCACATTGACAACACGAAACAAAACAGAAAATCAGAAATCAGTAGCAAAGCACAGTAATGAGCTGTCACTGTAACAGTTCAGCATCAGGACCAGACAAAAACATCAGAAGGATGAGCAGGGGGTGTGTGCGTGTGTGCCTGTATGTGTATGCAGATACCATCATCTAATATATACCATCGTGTCTAAAACCAAGGAAATAATTCCAAGGATACTATGAAGAGACAAATTTCTGTGACTGAAAGATGTCACACTTTGAAGAGCCGTGAAAGAATCACTGGGAGAGGTGAGCATTGGACAGCTCAGTAATTGAACAAGGTGCTAATTGAAACCTTGATTAGCTGAATAACCCAGCTCCAGAGGGACAAGCATTTACAGAGTCCAACAGCACATTTGCTTTCTTTTATCCAGAGGGATTGTTTCACTCCCAAGGTCCCAAACTAATGGATCTCACCTCACCCAATTCTAACCCAGTCAAACTTCATTTTCATAAACTTCTGATAGGTTTTCTGGCACCTGTAGTTTACAGCTCTGCTTAGATCTAAAAAGACATCACTTCCATCATATGCAAAGAAGGAAACCACACAATCCTTTTCCAGCCTTCAACTCATGTTTGCTTTCCTCATCAAGAACAAAACAAATGCACCCTCAGCTTTTGGCACTTTGCAGCACTATTTGTTTGTGGTACCTCTGAGGAACTCCAGGCTTGCTCCCTTTGCCTCTAACACAAATCAGGGCCTTAGTCCTGTGTTGACTGCCACAGTTTTACTTTATGAGGATTTGAGTAGCATCTGAGGAAAGGAGGATTTTTATTTCCCCAGTGAGCAATTGCTTGACATTCGACTTCTATCAGTCCAGCCCCAGGTAGACTGTGATACCTCTTGATTCGCTACTGAAATGCTGGGATTTACAAGCCATTGGAAATGGTTGACTACAAGACAAGACTCTTGGCTACAAGCCAAGACACCTCAGCTCAATCACTGACCTGCTGTTACTTTGGAAATTCCTTTCATTTCCTTGTACCTACTGTTTTCTCTCCCATGCTTTATAACCTGTTAAATACTTAGACACTAAAACTTTCCAGGCCAGAAAATATGTGCATACTACAATCTCTGTAACAGAGTCTTCATTTCATTTGGTCCCCCTCTAGACTGTAGCAGCCTTCAAAGTACAATTACAATTCCTCCATGACCATATTTCCACAATATTCAGAATAACACACCCACACCCAAAGCATGGATTCATATTCATCATCACCATGGCCAGAAGAAGCTGATTATTTTACTTTTAAGAATTTACCTGTCACCTGTGTATTTCTAGTGCAGGATTACTGTATTTGCATTTTTATTAAAACCTTATCAGGTCTAACACCTCCATTTGTCATGGTACAATTATATGAAACTGGAGATTAGGCAGGGTCTTGCATATTCCATTTTGTAGGTATTTCACCATGACCTTGTAGCATTTATCAACCAACACCAAAAGGTCCTCTCTAGCATCATATGTACTAATGGTTACTCTGCTCCTGCTGCCTGTTACCTTTGTTTTTCCATTGCTGCTTCCTTGACAACTGCTTGTCAATAAGATCAGAGCTGCCATTAGGAAATCAGCCACGTGGTTGTCCAAGGCATTTGCAGAAGGGCTGAGTGGAAGAGACTCCAATTAGAAGTGAATTCGAATAGAAAACATCCAGATAAGGAACCAAAAGAATCACTGTTAGCCTTTAATGCCAGCAATTTAGAAGCTAGAAGCAAAATAGAAGCTGCAGGTGTATAATTCATGGAAGCTTTCTCTGCAAGGGCAAAGGATATTGTGTGCCCCTGCAAAATCCATAACACGTATTCAGAGGTCTGAATCATCTTGTCTTAAACATCCCTTCTCTGGGGGAAAAATAGGCTGTGTGATGCTCTTTGCTTTCCTGAAACAAAACACTGTGTCTGTAATGCTCTCTTGGAGGAGGGATTCAGCAGCATGACTTCATCCATTAATTAGGATCCTGAACCACAGCTTTGAAACTGTCACTGGTTTGTATTAAATGTGTTTCAGCATTGCTTGTTAAGGCATTGCATTAAAATCTCCTTAATTTAAAGACAACAGAAACAACACCTAAGCTGACTTCGCTCCAGTTTCTAAAGCATCAGTAATCTTGAGAGGTTACTTCAGCCTTTATAGACTCTCCCATCACCTTTGTCCTCTAGAGATGCTACTAGTATTGCCCCCATCCTTGAAGAAGTGCAAGAAAAGGATACTGGGCACTGGGGTTGGAACTAGATGATCCTAAGGTCCTTTCCAACCTTAACTATTCTATGATTCTATGATACTTATCATGGAAGTGTCAAGCTTCTATTTTGAATCCTAATGGAATTTTTCCAACCACTGTTGCGTTGTGCCAGAAGAAAATACTTCTGTGAGCTGCACCCCGCAGCAGTGAGAGGGAGAAATGGAACTTCTGCTGCCATGACATGTACATGCAACCCCTGCCCTCATCTAATCACTGCAACAGAGTCCCAGCATTAAACATATGCAGACAGTCAGAGACAAAACCACATGGAAAACCTTCCAGGCTGATTCACACAGAGGAAGGATTTTGCAGGGCACACAACTGTGGTTTTCAGAAATACATGCCAAGAAAATGCTTGCTGTAAATCTCGCTGCTCTGGAAGAAGCGGCAGCCAGATGCCATCAGCCTTGGGGAAAAGAAGTCTGATTGCTCAAAGTGCCTTTGAAAATTTACCCATCAAGGTAGAAGATAAGACAGTGGCCAGGTATCCTCAACAGGGAAACTTCTGTTCAAGCCGAGGCCCTTTTCTTGACGGTTCATGTTATTAACCTCAAAGCAATACCAAAAAAGCCTTAATTCCCAGTGGAGTCCATGGGAAAGCTTGAACTGAAATTATCAAGGGCAAAGCAGAATGAGCTGAAGTCCTCTTTTAGTCTGATGTGGCTCCATTAAGCTCAGATGAGTAACTCCCAGGTAAATGAGAAACTGTCTTTATCTGAAGCCTGCCTGCCGGCACGGTGGCTTTATCAAAAGGAGATACAATAAGGGATGTCAGCAACCACTTTATACGGAAGCTCTACCAGCTTGCTCTCAAACTTGCTTGGTTCAGTGAGCAAAGATCTGCATTTCCAGTAGCTGGGAACAGCTTAACAGACTAAATATTTCAAAGCAGACCTCTGCAGATAGATAACATCATTTTTATTACTGAATTCTCTAGAGAAGGAGACACCTCTCACCTGAGCTACTACCTAAGCTTAATGAAAGAGAGAAGTGGAGAAGAAAAGCCAAGAACATGTGCCTCTACTTTTTTAAGTGTCCTTTTATCCCTTCAGTGAAGCACATTATAGGCAGTGGTCACAGAAGGACACCATGAAATGATGAACAGTTACCTCCTCTCCCTACTTCCTTTCAGCTCAGAAAGCATCTATTAGTCCCATGTAGCACATTTCCTGTAGGGAGAAGAGATGCAAATTGATCCCAGTGGACAAAGAGCTTCCAGCTGATGGGATTGGGGAACAATGGCAGGGTGACATCTCTTCTGTCTTCTCATTTCAGTTATAAATGTGATGCTGCTATTGTAATCTATTAACCGTGGATTAATCCCCATTCCATTGAACTTCATCTGAAAAGCATCCTCTCTAATTCCTGCTGCTAACCAAACTCTTCAAGATCTGCAAAGTTACTTTCAATGGGAGCAAATTGCACCCTCTGGGGAAAAAAATTGCAACAAACCAATGAGGCAGGGCAGGCTGATGGTGCTTTGAAGCAAACAGTGGCTAAATCACTGGGAAAAACCTCATTTGGCACAAAATACTCTATAAACAGCAAAGCTAGTTTCTAGCAAGCGTAGAGGAAAAGAGGCTTAACAGCCCAAGCATTACATTTCCAGCACTGTAAAAGCTGGTCAAATAAAGGGGAAATGTATGCAAGTGTAAAGTCACTCGGTGATAGATGGGGAGGATTAAGCTCTGTTGAATAAGTTATCCTCTGCAAAATAAATCTCAGCCTTACCATACTGTTTGACAAATAATGGACAGATTAACTGGCTAAATTTTGCATAATGTATTGTTTCCTAAGGTTGTAAACTACCCCTTCAACACACACACACATTAAAAGTAATCTTTTTCTTTTAGCTTGAAACTATTTTTCTGAAAATTCCTTGCTCCCCCCCTTAAAAATCTTTATCTTTACAAAAGAACACAATAAAACTAATCTGCAGCAAGTCCTAAAATGGATTTATTAGACTATATTAAATCCCCACGAAGACTATTTGTTCAGTGCAGTTTAATATCCTTCATAAATGGAATACAATAAATTGACCTAAGGCTACCTTGAATCTAGATGAGCATTAGCAGTGTGGTTTAATTAATCCATTCCAAGTTAAAAATTTCTGGTGATTCAAAAAAATTTCTTTTTTTTAATATATATTTTAGAAGGTTTTCTGCAATGTGACAGTCACGGAGCTGCGTGGGAGCCGGTTACTAATCCCTTCCATGTTTGAGAACATCTGCTTTAAGACTGATTCAGCATCCCTGGAAGCTTTTAAGGCCGGTTTGGATGGGGCTTGGAGCAAGCTGGTCTAGTGCTAGGTGTCCCTGCCTGTGGCAGGGGTTGGAACTGGGTGAGCTTTAAGGTCCCTTCCAACACAAACCAGGCTGGGATTCTATGACTTCATCCTACATTATCATCAGACAACCCATTACATCTTGGAGGTAGTTGAGGATTTGGTTCAAAACGGGTCCTCAAGATCAGATCCAACCTAGTGTTGCCTCTTGAAACTAATGTTGTTAAAGGGATGTGAGGTTATAAATCAAACCCACTATAAATAATTTCTATTTCTAACCACAGAATTAAAATGCCACATGGTTTATTGCCTTTCATAAGGATATACAAGTGAGAGTTTCCCATTCAGGCCACACCTACATCTGTGTTTGTTACCTAAGGTGGATTCTGTCTACTTAAAAAAAAACACTTTCATGCATATACTGACCTTAGAGCTGTCTTTAATCAATGCATCTCAATTAATATATATTCAACTTCAAAAGATTTTTATTGTGAGGCAAAATACATTAATATTCTGCCAAATCCTACTGCACTAGGGAATATTTTCACATAGGAGTCTTTGTTACAGCCAAGTAGTGTAAAAAGAGACACTCACAGTAAATGATCTGCACATATCTTACTCAAGTCCTCTAGCTGAAAGTGAATACCAGTAGCATCCACTTAAATCTTTAAAAGGGAGTAAAGCCATATTTCTTGCCTACCTGTCTACTTTCTCCTCCTGAATCAAAGACATTTTAGGTGAATTTAAGCGAATTAAAAGGTAATAAATCCTCACCTGAGAAATAATAGAAGTGCACAGCAAACACTGTGCTTAAATAATTCAGAAAAATGACCTGCAGTGATATTATCCCTTCTGAAGTTCAGGTATTTATTGGATTCCCTTCCTTTGTGCTTATGTTCTTTCATGAATATCATTACATCAGAGAGGTGCCCTATGCTAGGGTAATGGTTCAATGACTTAGGGGACCTTTAACAGTTCCTTACATTCCTTTCTGCTGGCTGTGGCATCTTGAAAGAAGGAAGACATTGTCCATAAATTGCAGAAGGCCTAAACAAAAGGCAAGGAAAGGTAATGTTCTTCCATGCTGAGTTACGAATCATCTCAAAATCCTCCCCAAAATCTCAACTAAAACCCAAGTCTTCCCAGCTTCCCCTCCAACTCCAACAGAACTATACCAGATACAACTTTTATCCAAAGCAAAACAGTTTAAGCCTATATATCCATGCAAGCTAACCATCAACAGCAAGACACTGGAGCTCATTTCTACACAGGTTAATTGCAAGAGATCATAAAGCCCCAACATATTCACAGTGCTACAAAGGAAAAATGGCTGCAAGGTGGTGGAGAGGGTGATTGTTAACATCATGTTGGTCCCCATTCAAATTATGTCCTCATCTCCTAACTCAATACCAAGCTGAATAAGAGCAAAATCAAACCAGATTTGAGAGGTGGAAAAAAGGTGACTTCACTGTTTTGATAGGTGCTTTTAAAATAGAACAAGTTGATTTCCTCAGCCTTTTCCAGACTCCCTGTGTGATTCTAACAAACCATTTTATTTCCACCCTCCCACCTAGGCAGGAAGAGTAAATAAACCTTCCTTTTTACCACTCATTGCCTTGACTATCATTTCTTGGGGGTGGAGTCTGCTTCTTGATATGCCTCTAAATACAGATGAGCAGAGTGAGCCCTTGTCTCTGTTGCAGCATCTGTACATTAATGGGATACACGTAAGCAAGCACACTACCTGAAAGCATGCACACATTTTTCCACACTGTAAACATGCTGCTTAGACTCCCCTAAGTGAATTTCCACAGAAGAGGCCTCAGAAGCAAGTAATTTGCTGGAAGAAATGCAAACTCCAGCCCTTAAAACAGCAGAGGAAGTAGAAAAAAGCTTGAGAATGATCGATCTCCACAGAATATTGAACTGCCATAAGGCTCTGTCAGGATTTTTATATAACTTTCCATGAAAAGCTTCTATTAAAATAAGCAAGACAAGCAAAAGCTGGGAAAACAGAAGGCTAATTCCCTTAATTTTACAGAAGAGGCCACAGCTGAGATCCCCCATCAAACCCTGATCACTTCCACTAACCCTTTTCCCTCCTGTCCCAGCCTTTTCAGCCTGGCAGATGCAACTGCTTGTGAGGCTGTTATGGTGATCAGATTAAAGAAAGAATCAAAAATAAGCAGAACTGGGCCAATAGCAACCCTATCTTTATCACAGGGTTAATTTAAGCTTCATCAGTAACCTTATTATTTAGTATATCAGCCAAACCAATGCTGAACTGCCACTTGTTAAGCCAGCATCCCTGTCCTTGCACAAACTGTGCTAGGGCGTCAAATACCATACTCCTTGTCTCACTCATCAACCAGATTTCAGCTCAGAGCCTTCACTTTTCTGATGCTCACAAACAAGGCATTTAATAGGATCTTTATAATAAATGCTCGCTGACAGATATTGAGCCTACACTGGTAGGTAACTTAATCAATAGTCAGGTCTCCAACAGTCTGTATAGCAAATTATAGCTGGCATTTAATAGGACTGCAAAGCAGAAACAGCTTTAACACACCAGTCAGTATTTTAAGCCACATAATAAATTCAGTGCTACCCAGTTACATATCAATTAATAGCACTAAGCATCTTTAATGTATTAATAAAGATGTCATTCAGATATTAAAATTCTGTTCAATTAAAACAGCAATGAGGTTTTAAATGCCCAGTATTTTAAAATTCACCTGATCTTCCGAGTCATTACAAAAGGGCCTTTAACCATCACGTAACGGCCTCATAAAACTTACACTGAAGGTAAAATGAAAACATGCACTTGCAAATATTACTACAGCACATTTCACTCCAGATTAACACCAAATACAAGAGCCAGAAGCAGCCCCAGACCAGCAGAATTAACCAAAGAACTGCTCAGAAACTGTATTATTATTAGACATGATCTGTACTTGCAGTAGTTCCCTGCACAAATGGAAATCAGGTAAACTGTTCAATTTATAACCTCCCAAGTGACTGCTTTTCTGATGTATTTTTCTGGTGTATTTACCCAGCACTTTCTGCTTGGCTGGACTACAGCCTTAGCAGGCAAAAAGGCGAACAGAGGCACAATAGAGCCAAGTCTTAAGTGGGCGCCTGTTGACCTGTAAATATTAAAGCAAAGAAAGGCAAGAATAATAGGGCAAGCTTATCCTGACACGAGCTTTTTAACACAGGTGCCTCCAAGATGATTATGGCCCACTCAGAGATGCAGGGTTTTTTCCACTGACAGTTTCACACTTTGCATCTTGTCTATTTAATAGACCAAGGAAGTTGTTTACAGGGGGACCAAAACGGGATTTTTCCTCAGAGCACTTTATTTTCACCACAACATCAAAGGAACCATGTTTACAACAGGCCTTGTACCCTTTGTTCTTGGGACCCTGCACAGACCTGAAGTCAGTGTTGAAAAGGTTTCTACTCTCTAGGACTAACAAATCACGCTAGCAAATTTGGCATCATTTTCCCACCCCTGCCTCATTAGCTAGACCCCAAGCTATATAGCTCAAGTCATCGCCACTTACATGTTCATGTTCTCTCCCATGTAGTTGTATCTCTCCCTTTTTCCATGGGCTCTACAGGAGCTGCTGATGCCTAGAAATATTTGCCTGTGCTAAGAGCAGGCTTCAGCATCTTTGCTGCCAACGCCAGAAGTGCTAATTGGGATAAAGGATAATCAGGCAGGACTTCCTTCCCTCTGTTTGTTATTATAGCAGATACATCCTAAAGCCTTGCTGTACCACCGAGCTACACAACCCTTCAACTCCTGGCTCCTCTCAAGCAGCAAACCACCACCACACAGTTGCCTTTGTATATAACCAGTGGGGATCAACTGGTTTCATGGGGTCATCTGGGTCAGACTGCCTTCTGCAGCTGTTCCTAAAACTACACTGGGCCTATTCCTGCTGTGCCTGCACTCACATCCACAGCCAAATGCCCAATGAATTCCTATGTATGCTGTGGTTTATGTCAAATTCTCATGCTGAAAACAGTAAGTCCTCATACCTGCTGTGATTTACTTTCCTTTTGAACAGCAGTCAAATTGAGCTTGACTTTTACTTTGCTGCTTTCAGGTGGGCACCCATGGCTGGGCCATGCCACTTTAAGCAGGAGGTGTGTAATCAAATTGAGTCAGACAGTGATTGATATTTTCATACCCTGTAATTATGTTATTAAAAATCTGGCATGTTGTTTGATGTGAAATGATGTGTGATAGAAATGAAATACAATTCATTTCTTCTTTCTGAGGGCAGGTAGGTGAGAAAGTCCAGTAATGGGCTATGGGAGACTCCCTCCTGTTTAACATTATGGAAAGACTTTGTGGCATTTCCTTATCCCTACCTAACTCCTACATAAGTTCCTATCCCTATAGAACTCATTCTCTTCCCTTTCTAAACAGGAAACACCTTAATCTAGGGGTTTATCTGCACTTGAAAGTTAATTCAAGGTTACAGTCAAGCATAAATTTAAAGAGCAATAGCTATACTTTAGAAACCTTACAGAGACAGTTATTCTAGACTAAAAGCACTTTTACTTAGTTTAATACACTTTTCTTTAGTCACTAATCCTAAACAGGTGATTAGCTCCCTATTAACACACTGAAACCATACCCAAACCCTTCAAAAGCCATTTCTTAGAATTCCCTGGATAATGACAGTGGCAGGAGCCCATAATTAAGCTCAGAGTGAACGCAATGTTCTGTCTTGCAGAACCAAGTGGAGGGAGTGGGGTAACGTCAGCCTGAAACTATACTCCAAATCCCAATCAGTTCATCTTTCTCTAGTCATTAATTGTATGTCCTGGATAAGGGCAGACTTCTCAGAACTGCCCCCTTGCTTATTTACACATCCAGGGGAGCTTTTGAAGTTTGGGTTTTATGATTTTTTATAACAACACTGCAGTACAGAGCCCTCAGCAACCAGAGATTTCAATTTATTTGCATTATCATTTAAGAACGAGCTGTCCACAACAAAATGCCTTTAGAGTGTCATAAATAACACACTGCTAAGCCTGAAGCTTTGTAAGAAATCTCTCCTCAGAGGAGAATGAAAGAAATTTACAGAAACTCTGGAAATACAGAAATTACACAGCAGAAATAACAGTCAGGCGGTGCTCCCTTCCGCTTTCACAAGGATCTAACAGCACTGCAGTCTTGGATGATTTATTCCCTTTATTTAAATTAGAAGCATGTCTGCAGAAATGAAAAGTCTTCCCATGTTTTTTCAAGACTTATGGCAGAGTCTCACAGGTCTGGGAGCTTGGCCCTTTACTTAAGAGCAGGGGCCCTAAGGAATCAGGACCCCCCTTCTCATCACTCCCACAAAGCCCTAAAGTGTCACTGAGCAAGCCATGCGAGTAGAGATTTTGAAGAGCACTTGTGCGCAGCATCTGCTTCCCATGGATTTAGGACACTTTGGGAAAAGCAAAAGCACAAATCTGTGCCACCCACTTGTTTTTTTTCAGCTCTTATTGCCATGGGGTACTGAGAAGAGTAATACTTCAACACTGAGAAGATACTCAGCTACTCTAGTGGGAGACTTCAGTATATAGCAAAGAATTAGTGACGGAATTTCAGGGCTTCACAGGAATCATGCCAAACATGCAGATTTAACTCATCATATAGACTCCTTCAAGCAAGATAAATTATCTCTTCTTTTGCACTTCTAAATGGTGGGGAAAAAATTAAATTGAATTCAACAGGGTTTTTTCAATCAGACCATAGGAAGTCCAACCAAAATCCAACACTGGATTACCGAAGTGGAAACTCAAAGCTTGGGAGCATTTGAAAATTGAATCCATATCTAAATTAATTTATACTACCTTTGTAAAGCAAATTATAAGGACCCCAGTCTAGAAGCAACTGGTGCCCAGAGAAGAACCTCAGATTTTAGGTGATAAACATCCAAACCACACGCTGATCTCTGTTACAAAGATGAAGACCTGGATTAACCCCATCCACTTCAAGGGTTCTATGTCAGACAATGTCTGTTGGATCACACAGCATACAGTGTGAGCTGTCTCCATCTCAGTCCCTCGGTATGCTTTTAACTTTTGTGAGATCACTTAATCCCCTGCTTATAAAGCATTACAAGCAGCAGAAAGAGTTTAAGAGCAAAATTGTACCATTCAAACTGAAAAAGGCCCTTTCTACGCAAGTTTGGAGTCATATTCAGGTTCATTATGTTGAATACAAAGTTTTCATATGTCTTGGGTTGTTTTTAAAATTCAGACGCAATTCTGGACATTTAAAACAATTAGAGCAGTATTTATGGACACATCCATCTCTAAAATCAATAAACAATGAAGTTCTTTATTGCAAATTCACTTGGCAAGTCTCAGCATTAAACAACCTCCTGTCAAGTCAGGCTGAAACATAGGTGCTGACTCCTGGTTGCAGCTAATCTTCATTTTGAATTTCCCAAATATCCCTATTAGGTGCTTATGGACAATTCCAGGAAATTCCCCACACAAACCTCAATAATTTCCACAGCCAAAGCTAAATGAGAAGTGCTGAGCTTCCACCTTCTTCAGCACCCAATTATCTGCTGGTATGCAGGGTTCACCAAGATCTCAGAGGGCTTCTGTTCAAGCTTTTTCTTGTTTGTATTCGTTTCCATTCAAGAGTACTGGGAGGGGACACTGCTGTTCCAGATGCATCTAGCCCTCCATTATATACCATTTATGAACTAAAGACTGGCGCTCTCAGCTTGCTTGGAGCACTCTAGTGGTCCGTAACTCCTTCCACTACAGAAGGATTATCTCCACTACAGCTGTTTGAATAACTCCTAATGATGCTTTACATAAAGAACAGCTACAGTAAAATTGGCAAGTGGTGATTTCAGAGCTTGACAGCTTGGGTTCGCTTTAGAGGCAACCAGCAGCTTTGTGGAACAGTCTGAGAAGGGAAAAGGATGAGCAGGAGGAGAGTATGCTCTGCAAATATGCATAAGAAAACTCAAGAGTCTTAATCTTCTGCATGGGACCACCCTGTTTATTGGCCATCAGCCCACTGTCTCCTACCTAGTGAGTGTGCACAACCATTTCAGGACAACAGCTCCACCAGAAGTCTCCAGGGGGTTTATATTCTTGATATCTTCCCATTGATTTGACCAAAAATTGAGCAATATGAAGCTCAGGTCTTACTTAAGACACTCAGGCTGCAAAACGTGTGTGCTTTAATATATGAGAGGGACAACTGGCTATCTCTAAATATTCAGGAATGTCAGCCCTCATCTTTGGTATTGCCAAATTTTGTGGTTTATATCAACTGAAAGGGATCCTCAAACTGCTGCTGCTGGAATGTATCAGAATACAAGCTTTGTTCAATTAAAAGTGGTGGAATCAACAGCCCTGGAATTGTTCAAACAATGCGTAGATGACACTCCATGACATGGTGGACTTGGTAGTGGTGGGGTGATGGTTAGACTTGATGATCTTCAAGGTCTTTTTCAACCTAGTTGATTCTATGATTCTAAAAGATAAAAGACAGTGGCCAGAACTTGCAAATATGACACCAGGGTGCCTTTAACACTGATAAAGTAGAAGATGATTACTTATTTCATTACTCATTCCTCATTATTTTGAGACACCCTGGTTAGTGATTTTGGAATAGTTGGGACTGGTAAGGGTGCTAAAGATGATACAAACTACAAAGTCTAACACAACGCTTAAGACTTCCAGAGCTGCGCCTTTTATAACATTTCTTTTCACAGCATCAGCTGATTAGAAAAGGAGGCAGAAAATAATCAGACAGAATCCCAAATCCAATTCACAGTGGTTTGCTGGTTTTATTCTTCCTGTTACAGGTCATTCTACCTGCAGAAGCTGCTTGTCATGTGTACGAGCGTACCGGCATTTCAGGGAGCCTACAAATGTCATCAGCCAGATGGACTCATATTTATGACCCAGCAGTAAATATCCATCACAGAATGAACCAGGATCTATGAGTTCAGTTCTATAAGATACTGGGCCTTTCAATCGAATGAGTAATACAAACTGACTTCTTGCACACTAGAAGCTAAACATGTTCTTTAGCACTGGAGGAATCAGGCAAGCTCAGGATGTTCTTACCTTCCTTCGAACCAGAATCAACATGGGGCTTAGACTCCAAACTTATCTTCATTAAAAACCATTGTGAGGACTGCATTCATCTTACCTGGGCTTTTGATATTTCCTCAGGCAGACTGTAACAAAGCTGCTTTCACAACCTCACTTAAACACTGCTAAAATGATGCTAATACTCAAGGCCTTAGTATTGGGCATTCAGATTAGCTTTAATTCTTCTTGAGAAGAGCCTATTTTGTGGGAGCTATTCTTCAGGCTGCAAGGCTCAAAATCATGCCTGGGGATTAGTGATTGGAAAATTCAATAAAATCTGAATCTCCAGTAAAAAGGTTAATGGGAAATACCTGTTTAACAACAATACCAGCGTTCAGCTCCAGTTCACATCATTGGCCATAATAATGTTATTCAGTGCATTCATGAAAAGCTCTTAGTTCCTTCCTCACTCTGCCACTGATCTGGTTTTCCACTCTCATTTATCTATTAAGAATTGAACTGTTTCAGGACAACATATTTACTTCTAGAAGTGTAAGAAAACTTTGGTGTCAAAGAGGTATATTGATATAAATATACTATGAATATAAAAGTAATAGTACACTAAGAAAGTTGTCAAGCATCCCATGTTTTTAAATCTACAAATTATTAAAGTTAACACCACCATCTATTATGCTACTGCCCATTCAAACAGTTCTTTTAACTACTTCACATACCATGTCATGCAAAGTAAATGTTGGCTTATTCACAGCAAAGACGTGGCAACCAGAGCCACAAGGAATTTACATAACATGAACCAGGTCAGCAGCCAGAAAAGCAGCAGAACAGCAACTCCCAGCACAGCAAGGTACCAATTTTCTCCCCTATTCTGAGATATTCTCCAGAAAACAAGGTATTAAGTCCAGGGGGAAATGTTTCAAAGTTTACTGCTGCAATTATCACTTCCATAGAATGTTTAGCACCCTGTAGCTCAATTAAAAATAAATAGGTCAGCTGGATTGAATGAAAAGGTTCTCATTAAGGCATTTTTTAGTTTTAATTTTGCCCATAAGAACTGCATCCTCAACTAGTAGTTTTATTGATGCTACCTGATTTATATAATGCTGGATTAATTCATTTTGAATCACTATTTGATCTTTTATGATATTGCCTTGCTTTCTTCCCCCTGCTAGCAAAGAATGATTAGGCTGTGCTGCTAATGAGAAACATTAATTTAACAGTTTTTAAATACATCATTAAACTCATTTCTTGAATACATTACTATTTCTGACTTATTTTGAATTCAAACACCAGCTTTGCCCCTTGAAGCAATGAAAACTTCACTCTCTATTTTTAACACAATCAGTTGATGGTGCAGAGGGAGAACCTGTCTGCCTGGCTCTGCTTCCTTTTATTAAAGCCCTGAAAATTCTACATTCAATCACAGATCCACACTTTCTTTATGAGAACATTAAAAAGGAAATGGTAGCAGAAGTCCTCAGATGTCTTGTATCCCTAAATGTTCCTAAACGTAAAGTGAACTGTGTATTTCAATTGGAGATCCACGTATGGATACATCTCTGAATGACCCAACTCATTGATCCTTAGGACAAACACTTCACCAACATGCAATGGTCAAGGAGCTTGTCCTAGGTTTTAAGTATTGTCAAGAAGAGTATTTGCCCCCATCTCAGATCCCTGAAGATAATGCAGTCTGATGAGAAACCACTTGCTTTTATAAGCATTAAAATAGAAAGATGAAACCAACTATTTTACACAAGAAGGGGGTATTTTCTTCAGCTTTTCTTTCTGCTAAGTGAATGTGTTATTATGTCTCTATTGCTTGGTATAATACACTGCTCTCATTACACTGGAAAACAATCTGGAGGTGGAAACCAGAGAAAAGAATCATTATCTTTCTTCTAAGGTTTGCTTAGCTCTTCTCCTTTTGATGTGGGAATAGTTACAATAATAAGGAATATAATTCCATCAGCACTTCAAACAATGATGGGTCTTCAAAAGAAGCGAAGTTCTCATTTGTCTTGTTCCCTCTTTCTATCAAAGAATAATGCAAAAGAAGAAACTTGATTGCTACCATTAGGATCACGCTTGGTAAAGAGAAGAATGACCACAATCAAACTTTGTATCAGCTGCTGGGGAGGACAGTGTGTCAGTGCTAAGGCAAATGGCAGAGAACACCTAACACTACCTTTAACATCAGCTTCCCTTTAGACATCACATCCTGAGCCAATCTCACAAGGAAGGTTCTGGGATTTTCAGTTACATCAGTTGCTTTGCACAGTTCATTGCCTTCGGATGTGCTCACTTTGGATTTTGTTTGACTGCATCTGGAATTTATTTGGTGATGGATTGCATCGAGAAATGTAAGGAGGCATTTAATAGCAATCACCTTAGATTGTTTAGCTTGTGCAGTCAGACAGAAACATACTGATCTATGCCAGGGTAATGCAATAATGGATTTAGGAAAGAGGGCACAGACACATGTGTATTTGTGACAGCAACCAATATCTCTGAACTACATCCTTCTTTTCCTTTCCTCATGAAAAAATGCATTACCTGGTTAGACAAGACTGGAAGAAAAATGAGGTGTCAACACACTAAAGCCGAACATCCCTTTTGTCGTTGGATAACACCAAGCAGCTGAAGTAGATACATATGTTGTTCACAAAGTGAACTCAATTCTGATCTAATGACACTAGTTTTATACAATACCTTCCAGTTATTGCCAGTTTACCCAGGCACGTGTTGCCAGCTGGGGAGCACACCCAGGGCCACTGAAAACCCAAACAGGTTGACCGTGTTCAGTGCACATTTCAATCCTTCACTGCACAGACAAGTCCTGCTGTGTACATTCACTTTGCCAAATGATTGTATCAAATAATCTCATGCTGTATTTTCTCCCTCCTCCCCTGCTGCAGTAGGTAGGTGGGACTATATGTTTAAAAATTGTTTCTACTACATGGTCCTTGGAACATGACCTGAGGCCTCCTAAGGTTGATTCCTGCCCAGTTTTGAATACTCTCAATAATCAGATGAGTTTGAGACAGGGGAGGGACACTTGCATTTGGGTGCTGGGCTCAGCTTTTATGCGGTTATAGAGTCTGATAGGTTAAAATCCGATTGACCTTTAAATTCTTTGCAAAGCTTTGCTCTTTTTAAAGGAAAGCATCCTGCCCCTTCCCCCTTCCTCCTCACTCCCTGGTTGTTCGTAAGTATTTTAGGCAGGGACTATGTGCATCCAGCTTGTACCACTGTGCTGCCTCAGTCTCCCAGCTGCACGGCAATAAATGGCAGCAACATTGCTTCGCAAGATCAAACACAGGAAGGGTGGTATATTTTAATGCAGATCTAATTTATTGGTGAACAATAAGGGCTATAAAAGCAGTCATTTCAAGGTTAACGTGCTACTCAAACATCCAACAGTTAGGCTGAGTGCATAATCCACAACTAATTGCTTATTTAATTGCACATTCTTTGTACATGAGGCAATTATAATACTCCTGAAGGCTTTAGGTCCCTCCTCCCCCCCCCTTTTAAGTAAGATATGAAACTTCTATATCTGTTCTTCAACGTGTGCACTTTGCTGCTTCACTGTATCAAGCAGGCGATACTATTCATATTCCCCAATTGGATTACTTCTCTAGCCATTAATTAAATGGTAGCAGCTCATGAGAGCTCTGCAGAGGCTCTGTAATGCATAGAACAACCAACATTATTTAATGTATAGTCAAGCAGTTCAGATATTCCCAATTACCCAGAACTGAAGGGATAGTGTGACACAAGCTGAATTACCAGCCTGGCTTCAACCATTCCATTGTTCATTGCATTATGTCTTAAATGAAAACAGACATTTGGTTTCATTGCCTTCCAAAGCTGCTAGACTTTAGAAACTTCACAACTATTTCATTTACTTATTAATTTAACATACAGTGACATCAATACTTAATAGCAGCATTTTAATCTTTCTGAAAAACTACTACAGAATATTCAGTCATCAGAGTTGACCATTTAATCCTGACTCAAATGGTTCTTGCAGGCCAGAACTTCCTTAAAATTGATATCCCATTATTCCTAGGATATTCTTTAATAAAATACAATCCACATTATTATTTATAGATTTTTAGCTATACCCTGGGACACAAAAAAGCTGACTTGAGGGCAAAAAAGCTTGTATTTTTCAGATTACCTCCTAACATAAGCTGAGTTTCTCCATTTCACTGAGAGCATCTTTTTCAATCAAGACTTGGAATAAGCTTTGTTCCTTAACAGGCTACCCCAATGCAGAGTAACAGACCCTCAGCCTACCACACTTGCTGACATCCTTCAAGTGCAGTGTTTATAGGAGAATTCAATTTAAACTTTATTAACTTGGTAAAAAACTTTCCTGCACTTTGATGCAATCATCCAAAATTAAACAGTTCACAAGAAGAAACAGTCCAGCTCCATTTATTCAGTTCACATTCCCAAGCAATAGAAATGACTAGCATGTTAAACTGCAAATCCCTCAAGTAGATCATAGCATCCAAGAGAAAATGTCAGGAATAATTAAGATGGAAATCTAATTTGGCAAGCACTGCTTCCCAACATTGGGTGGAGGAGAGAAGAGGAGGAAAAGAGATGCAGGAGCCTTTATCAATAATGCCACTTATGGTTCTGCTCTCTTCGAATAACAAGAAACCAAACACACCAACACCAGTCAATACAGAACAATTGCACCTTTAGCAGGTTTTCTTCTGTGAATGGAAACTCTTACTCTAAGGAATGTCAGATTTAGGGGATTACCTTTCATTACCTTTCCCAATGTGAATTTCAAGGAAGAGGTGGGGGTTTATTCTCATCTGCTCTACACAGATCACAGGCAGCAGCAGCCGCACTCATGTTTAATGAAGGCGTTTCAACATCAGCAGCTTTAGCTTGGTAACAACTCCCATGTTCTTGAAACAAGGTTGATAGAGGTGCTACCACAATCCAACTGTCCTCAACAGAAGGGCTGCTCTCTCAAGGATATGACAGTGAGAGGTGGTAAATGCCTCCTGTCACAGGAGGAGAGGGGTATTTGCCATACAGGAACTCCCTCTGTGCTGCCTTCTAATAAAAAGCCAGAAGTGGTTTTGCTGCTGTTCCAAGTTCCTGCTATTATTGTCATTACAATGGCTCTTCCCAGCTATGTTAACCTTTATTAGCCTTTATCTGTACTCACAGAGCTTCGACACGCTTGCCCTTTGAATCATGAAGATGCCTTCCACCAAAATAGCAGCCCCTGATCCCACAGGGACATTACCTGTATAAGAAGCATTTCTATACCAATTTCTCTAATCCTAAAGTGGAGAAGGTGCTGTTCAACCACACCAACATCATTTAAACAGCAGTTTTCCAGCGCAGACAAAACTTTCAGCATTGTTTCCTGCTCACAGAATGCCCTTTTCCTTCCCCTTCTTTCTCCATGCCCTTTTCTAAACTGACCTGTAGCAGCCAAAAGATCATCCCCACACCTGGATTATACCCACAAGTGCTTACAACAGAGCAATGACATTTTACCACCAGGCAGCTGCGTACCTACAGCAGAAGCGTGGTGATATATAAAAATTCTAATTCTATTCATTCTGACATTTACTGTGGAATTCCAACAGTCAAGAAAACCTCTCCTTTTCAAGCCTTGCTTATAGCCAAGCAGCCTGAAAAATGAGGTAGAAAAGTTTTCAAACCCTGCAAGTAACTTGCAAAACCAACTGACTTCCTACATGAAAACATCAGTTTTCATCACTGAAAGTAAAATATGTAAGAAGCTTCCCACTTCCTACTAAGGATCAGTCACCAACAATACCTTGGGTTAGGGGAGTGTGCGCTTGTCTTTTGTTTAAAGTCACTATTATTACAGGACACCAATTCAGTTGAAAGGGACACATCTACCTAAAAAAGACTTTCAGAAGCTTTTTAGTGCAATACTCCATCTAATCACGGCAGACAGCACCAGCTACACAAAGGGTCTCTCAGCTGGAAATAAGAGAACAGTTTCTTCTGACAACAGTGGTGCAGGAAATAATTTGTGGTTGCAGCTCACGAATCCAAAAGCAATTATTTCCATTCTGAATACAGTCTTTTACTGACTCTATCCGGCCCAGGGTGCAGCACAATAGAAGAACCATAGAGCAGGGCACCTTCTGCAGGGTTTTAAGGCTTTAAACATAATGGCTGGCCACCCATTTGAGCCAGTTCCATCTTTTCAGTACATGATCTTTCATTCAGCAAGGTTATTAACAAAGCATTTAAATGTAGAGTGATGAACATGGGCTTTAAAATCTCAGAAGTCGTTTAGGCTCATCCCTGTGTTTAGAATTGAGGAGAAGCATCATTGAATCAAAAACCACCTTATTCCTCTAAATTACACCAACCACTTCTTTGAGGAAAGATGCTGTATACTCAAGCAGTAGCTCCAGCCACAAGAGACTGATTCAGTAATTGCAAATGCAAACAGGCTTTTGCTGAAACAGAGGTGATAAGAGGCTGTCAAGAGCCTCAGACAGCATTTCCTTATCATATAATTCATTCACATAGCTCAAGTGAAAGTGAACCTGCATGTTTGACTAGACTGACACCTTTTACCATATGTACACTAAGGGAATTGTGAGGGCACCGAAATTCCAGATCAGTTGTTCGGTTTTCTGCACATCTTTTCCTCTCCCTCACCTTCAGTTTCATAGAGGTTTCAGCTATGTCTGTTAGGGCAGCACCAGAGCAATACACAAGTTTCCTGTTTTGAGCTGGGACAATATCTTACTTTATAACCTCCTGCAGATGCTTTAATTCTCATTACTCAGTGCCTCTAAGGAATTTGTCCAGTTCTAGCACTCCAAAGCCTGCAGGTAAAAGCACATCCTATTTCCTCATGTTATGTTGCACCAGGATTTAAAAGAATGCCACACACAACAACAAGGAAAACTTTTCTATCCTGCATTTTTTATCAGGGAAGAGAAACCCTGTCAAAACTCATGTGGAAGTACAAGTCAGGTGTTCCCTTAACTTGAAAAGGGCAAACCCCTTAATCCTCATGAAGTCCAGTTGCTGATTTCAGCAGGGAATTGAAAGAATTTAGCCTCATCCAAATGCAGTCACTTGGTATGAATCCATTCAGCCAGTTGATAATGATGGATTAACAGCAAACAAATATCCATTCCAATACTCCTGATCATGCCACAGATCTCCTCCCTGGGCAGAAGGCATCTCCTGAAGGCATTACTCCATCCTTTTCTTCTCTAAGTGAGGTAATTTCAGAAGAAAACTGGAGAGGAACAGTTAACAGCTTAAAACATCAATTGAACTCTCTCTTTAACCCCCAGAAATGCAGATGTTTAAGTCACTACCTGCCTCTTTGGCAGTCATTTAAATGGCAATGGAGTACAGGGAGTTTTAATATCTAATTGTTTTCTAATTCCAAATGAACTGTTGCCATGGCAATCCCTCCATGCTGTGTCAGATGTATTATTTAGTCAAGTGTCTCCTTAAAGAAAAAGCCCAGACACTCCCTGACAGCTCCAATGAGAGTCCATGAGCTAACCCCTCCTTCTCAATGTCTGCACACTTCAGTCATCTCAAAACCTGAGGGTTGAGAAGAGAGAGGTCAAGAGACACGACCAGGAGCATTTAGCCACTTCTGGATTCTCTGCTTTAAAATAAGCTACTGACAAAACTGATGTATTTCCTGTATCATTCTCTAGCAGGGAACAGGTTTGAGTTGTTAGCTTTGTGCATGGGGTTTTTTTGTCTGCATTATCAGCCTGACTTAAGCAGTTACATCAAGAAAATTCCTCCTCAACTATGACATTTTAATCCTCAAGAGGATTCAAGTTCCCCTGTCAGTTTATTAGCAGCAGCCTAGAAAGGGTGGTTATTTCTACCACTTCTGTCACAACCAGAAATAACTAGGTTTATGTTTTATTTACCTTTATAAACACCAAGCAAGACCAAGACCATGAAGCAAACCTGGACACAATATAAATACACTGTATAAATCAATGCGCTGAAAAAGGCCTTTGCTAGGAATGAGGAAGATTGTGCTTGATGACAGTACCTCTCCTGCCAGTCTCCACACTCATACCTTAAACTAGCTGCCTTAAAACTACATGATACTGCTAATTAGCAATGGAATAATTTTAGCTGGTGGCTACAATAACTTTAAGAGATTCAGTAATATAGTTTAGATGATTAAATAAATAGAACCTAGAAATAGAATCTGTTGTCATGGGATTTAATGCATAGGGATCATTCTGAACACAGGCATTTGTGTATGTGCTGCAGCTCTGGTCCCTGTCCTGACTGCCCACTGATTCTGGCACATTCCATAGGCAAAGTTGGCAAGAGCAACAGGACTGAAACAAAATCCCTTTCTGAAGAGTGTGGCAGCTGGATGAGCATATCAAATGCTTACACACATTTGCATTGATATTTCGATGCACAAATGCTCATTCTAAGTTAATTAAAAATGCCATTAAATAAAATAGTTAGGCAAAGTTACTCTGGGACATGTAAGCCAATTAGAGCTGATATTAATTGTTCTTCCAAATGAATCCGATTGAGCAATTCACTGTGGAAAGTTTATACAGCTCAGCACAGATCCATCGTTCACTCAACGCACACTCATTTCCCATTAATTTAACACTACAATTTTCAGGTTAGAGGAGAAAAAGGGAAAGCATGAGCAGAAACTCATCTCAGATCCCAGGAATCACATAACAGAGTGGATTTTTTTAGCTGTTCTGTTAACAGAGTAACAAAGAGCTGTCTGGAGTCCCAAAACCAGAGTTTTGCAGCATCGCAAGTGGCATTTCTTAGACTTCAACAGTTAAAGAGGTGAAAGGGAAGGAGTTGTTGGTAATGCCTTACCAGCTAGATTATCTGCAGACCACCGCATATTTAAACATTTAAAAATGCATTTAACATTTACCTTGATCTACACAGAGCACAAAAGCAAATGGACACTGTGCTGTCGTTAATAAACGTTTGTCATGCTCTTGTATCTTTAAATTCTCTTCTATGCTATTCCTACAACTAGTAATTTTAGTGATTTGTAGTCAAAGCCCTCTAGATTTCTTTGCTAAACTACAACAGCGTTCCTTTACAGCTCCCAACTCCCATTGCACCACATATATCAAACTACTCTTTCAACTCCTGCACTTCCAAACATTTCAAACACCTTAATGGCTTTTCTCACTGGACCATAAAAATTATTTATAAATTCATTTTAAGACATTCATACAACAAGAAACTCATAACATGTCGTGAAATACAAATTATGGTTACTGGAGTATAAATAAAGTCTTTGGATCTATGTTTATGTAATGAAGGCAAAAGCTTCTCAAAGTGGACTCTTCTTATAAGCAATCACCAAATGCAAGGTGAGAAGATAATGAATTATTTGCTTCAAAGTAGTTACTTGAATAAACAATTTGACAGCAAACAGCAGCATCTTCTAAGGCTTAATTTGAATTAAGTGAATTTTGTGCAGTTGCAAAGAATAATATGACTTTATCCAGTAGTTTTCCCAACTAAGTAGCGGCAGCATCTGCTTTCCTCTAAGGTTAATACTAACATCATGGTCTATTAATCTTTGTTACTACTCTGTATCTAAGCGAGGGAAGTCACCGCAACACTGACATTTCAGGGGAAATGTTTTTAATCAAGATTCACACATTATTAGGGCTCCAGAAGAAGGAGAGGTTGGTTTTTAACTAGCTAATGATATGTGAAACATGGACAGCTGGTAGTAATTTTGGAAACCTTCAGAGTTTGGAGGTAAAACTACACAAACACAAGTGCATAGAATCCGAGATGTAAAGCTGTAAAAGGGAAATAAAATATCTAAAACTTACAATCAAATATCAAACTCTGCAAAATACAGACAACAGAGAGAATTGCGTGTGCCACACTTGCTCTGTAGGTTACTACCCAGCTGACTAAAAACGAGTCATGCCTTGGGCATGAAGCTTTGAAGGCAGAAGGTCTCTCTTCAGTTCTCTGTGGTTCCATACTCCTGAGCCCCAGGCTGCCCTTCTCAGGAGGCAGATATATATAGCAGAAACATACAGATTCAGTTATTAGCTGAGACCTTTAGGATACACTTTCATGCCCACCTGGCCACAGTTAGGGCATCACCTCAGCCCACTTTGTCACTGCAGACCTTTTTCCAGACATCCCCTGTAGCACACATTCTCTTTCCCTTCAATCGATGGCACATACAGAGAAAAAGCTCATCATTATCACCAGAGGACCATTAAAGTAGGACTACTTGGAGAGAGCGACCTGTATTTTTAGCAGTGATGGACTGGGGTTCTCTGTGGCAAAATGGGTCATAACATCTCTTTTCTAGTTTATAGCAAAGTATTTCAAAGCAAAGCTTATTCTGCCAGATCCCTAATGTAGATTTTTAGCAAGATCCTTTGTGCAAGGAAAGGGATATAAACCAGCTGCCTTTGAATTCTGATGGAAACACTGATGATCTAAATCATCCAAGCCTGGTATATAAATGAAAAGTAACAACCAGACAAGGGATTGATCCCTGGAGAACTCACTTATGATTCACTGTAGAAGATGAAAAGCTGTCTATGTAAACAAATTGTTTATGGTCTGTTAAGCAAAAGTAAAACCAATGGAGTGCAGCAGATGCAATTCCAGCTGAGGATTCAATCTTACAAAAGTGCATGGGTCTGACCCCACAGCCCTTTTTCATAAGAACAGTCTCCCTGCAGACACTGGGACAAGCAAGGACTGCAGTATATGCCATGTGTGCACCATCAGTCTCCGATGAAAAGAGTGAAAGCCTGAAGAAGTGCTTTGTGCTGCTATTTCAATGAACACAGGGACGCTGCAGCCAAAGGCAAGCTCTGGGACTACAACAGCATTGCTCGAGTCTTGACTCTAGATCATCCAGACAAACCTGGAACAACTCTGTTCTTTGGGGCTCCAATCTTAACTCAGTTCAGAGCAGTCTTATCAATTTGGTGGACATTGGAGCAGGCTCATGAGGGACCTACAAAGACAACAGAGATTTAGGATATAGTTCTTAGGAGTAAATTTACTCCTTGCTCCACACCACATCACTTAAATTCCCAGGGACTGATGTGGGACAAGTGCAAGTGGGCACATGATTAAACACACACAGGTTTCAAATGCTCCCATGGTGGCAGGTGTATTTAAACCCTGTTAAAGACCTTGATGTTCTTTTTAATCCACCCTGCCTCATTTCCAGCAGCCTGCCATTCCTAGTTTGTTTTCAGACATCATTACCTTCCACCTTGGATTTCTTTTGTTAATTTAAGGAGCCGGTATTTCCAAGGCTTGAATAGCAGCTGCACCACACTGAGCAAAGGCTGTAAAACATCTGTTTGAAGTGTCCTCATTTGGGCAGATTGGAGTTATGGGGATTCAGCTTATAACCCCTGATGTGCTTTCACGCTCACCTGGCCACCCTTATGGCATCCTTTCCAGCACTATTCCCACCACGTTTTAACGTCAGCTGTAAAATTAATGAACCTTTGGCATTTCTTGCTTACAGGTCATGATAATTGGCAATGCTTAACAAGAGGAAAGGATAAATCCACTGACTGT
Organism: Psilopsiagon aymara; assembly: GCA_024733675.1. NCBI lineage: Eukaryota > Metazoa > Chordata > Aves > Psittaciformes > Psittacidae > Psilopsiagon > Psilopsiagon aymara. Next base: position 13,840 of record JANRGW010043611.1, on the reverse strand, counting down.
CACGGCTTTGGGGAAGGAACGTCTGTTTGCACAGGAAAAATTAGAGACTTCCAGTCTATCCTCCCACTTACCATGTAACAGAGTTTTAGGGTTTGTAACCATGAGAACTAATTAAACTCATCTCTGCAGATTTACATCACAAGAAATATCAGCTGTCCTGACTGTAGAGGTGTAAGTAAGTGCTCAGCACTGGAAGATATTCAACCAAAAATCCAACCAAGTGTGAAAAATAGGAGCTGGAAATAAAACCACATAAGCGAGCAATAAATGATAACTAAACCCAGGCATTCATTGCTCAAACTCTGGCCACTGAGCAAAGGAGAGCTTGCTTAAACCAGACAATTGTCTTTAGAAAAACTGGCAGAGATTATGAAATCTGCAGCATTTTCATACTTGTCTGAGATGCACACACACATAAAACAGTTGTTCTAATTACTTCTGAAGGGGATAACATTCATCTCATTACTAAATTAGTGTCAACAGCAGATAGGAAAGACACTATGCCAAACCAGCTCTTAATTCTCAAATGCGTCTTTAAGAGTGATGTCTAAGCATCCACATCTCCAGAAGGCAAAAAAGACTCAATCACAGGATAAATCTGTTCTTAATAAGCAGGAAATCATAGGAGCATCCCACATCTGTTTTCCTCTTATTAGATTAGCAGTGGTGTCACATCTGATGTCATGCTGTTATACCCTGACCTTCAGCAACTTAGCAGATAGGCTTTTAAAGAGCCAGAAAGCTTTTGGGAGCTACTTTTCTTGGCGAGGAACATAAATATGCGCATCGTGTAAGAATGGATCTCTCTAGGAAGTGACAGCACTGCATGACTGGGGATTTAGGGAACCCAACAGCAAATATCTTTGCAGGATTCAATAGTCAGGACTGCAGAAGTCACCAGTTCTTGGAAACATCCATTACAATTATTTCCAGGGTTGTCATTTCCAGAATCCAGGGGTATATTTTGGTGTATTTGTGTGACTGAATTAACGCAAACACTTCACACTGACAGTACTTACGCATTTGTTTGCACCAATGCACCTGACCTAACATGTACTGCTAGGCAAAACTCTCCCTGCCAGGCTGACTGCACTTGGGATAGCCTCTGGAATGCAGGCACTAAGGATTCAGGCATGCAATAATTCAGTTGCCAGCAAAACTTAAAGCAAGTGGTGAAAGATCAGGATTTTCACCTCTTCTCTGGAAGAGCTGCAGGAATGCAGATGGCCTTTAGTCCCTTCAGAGTTCCCTATAAGCCAGATACCTAAATGCCAGTTTAACTTTGCTGCTCATTATAATTCCATTTCAAATTGGGCTCATTTCTTCCTAATGAGAGACTTTGCAAGTAGTTTATAATTCAATTTTTATTTTATATTGAGAGAAATTCCAGTCCTCAAAACCTTGCTTTGAACAAATATCACTACGGACTTAGCTTAGGACATCACAAACCATTCCTACCAACAGCTAGAAAAACCCAGCTAAGGTTTCCCCTTGTTTCTCATTAAAACCATTGAGACTTTGCTCCATGACAAGAACCATGAATAGCAACAACATTTGATTGCTGCTTCTGTTGGAAGCGTGGAGCACAGAGGCAAAGAACAGCAAACACCCCTTCCCCAAGCAGAGGGGGATTGTCTGTTTGTGCCATTCTGCTGGAAATGGCAAAATATCCAGACTTGCAAACATCCTCTTCCACAGTACAAAGCAAACAAATAGATGCTCCATGAAACAAGCACAATAAATAACCCTGAAGCACCCCTCTTTAGAGACATCAAATCAACCTGGTATCTTCCCCATTAACTGAGAGAACCATAGTTTCAGTTACATTTCTTATCAAAACCTGCTCAATTACCATGTGAAGCGTTTCAGTAGATCTGTGCTTTCCAAGGGAAAATTGCTGTCTTTGGAAGTACTCAGCTACGGCTCCTTACCACTACCACAAGCGTATCTTAATCACAGATATTCTTGACGTACTCACAGCTAGACAGAATGCATTTGAGTGGGTCAGTGTTAATGCCATCTGTAATCTCATTTTCAGAAGTATTTCCTACAGCTTCCTACCGAGGTTCACAAAGAACAGATTTGTTTTGTTGCTTCCTACAATACTGACTGGGTAAACTCTATTCATAGTGATAGCAGTTCCCAACAGCATCAGATCATCTGCTTCATTTCTGTGGACCTCAGACAAGGGTGAAGCACGTTCGTCAGGGACAAGCCTCTGAATTAGACAAACAGCATTCAGCAGCCCACAAAGTTCCTCTGATCCTTAACAAGCATTCGCCTTTCGAACCATTTTCAAACCATAATTTTGTGGATTTAATTAAGCACAGAGGGAGAAAAGGAGGAAGGGAAACACTCTAGAATCCAACAGGAACAATTGGGCAATTATGCAACTAACTAATTACCTTCAGGAAAGCTGCTATGAAACACAGCCGGAGACTTTTCCAAGTTCACTGTAGACATCCTGGAAAGCTTAACAGAAGGTGGTGAATAGTTAAGTTGCAGGCATTTTAGGCTGGCACAGCAGCCCTAGACAGGCTTTTGCTACAGGCTGCAAACAAGGACAGCCTGATTTAGGGCAAGATGTTGTTTAGTGACTCGGTGTATTTGAACTTCACGCTATTACTGGAGCTGTAAAAAGGTCTGATGGTGCTGCAGCAGCAGCGAGGTTCTCATTAGTACAGGAAAGGACTATGTGTACCAAGAAAAAATCCTTGGAAACCCTCATCACAGAATACACAACCAGGCGGGGACTCTCAAAGGTGTTCATGTGAATTCAACACCCTTTCATGACAGTCCCCAGCACAAGGCTTCTATCGCTTCTCTGGCCAGAAGTAAAGCCCACTGGTGCAGCAACTGCAGTTTCAGGCAGCAATGCTTCCTTCACAGGCAAGGCTGGCAATAACTTGCTGTGCTGTCAGGGTGGAGAAAAGGAATCATGTCATTGATTCTCTGCAATTGATGCTCTACTTTCTTAATGCACTTGAATGGGTTGATATTAAATACCTTTCTATACCTTTGCTGGAGTTCCTGGAGGGGCTCATAAGGCATTATATACATATATACTAATATGTATACCTGAAGTGATATACCTGAAAATGGCATAATATTTATTGTAATCAGGCAGGAAAACTGAGGAACAGATGAGCTTTTCACCTTAGTGGTCCTCACCAGGAATTTCTCCTAAAGCTGTAGTTCACCCCAGAGAAACAAGGCTTTGTTCAATACATTACTTATTCCAGAGTCTGGGACTGCTGATGTGGCAGAGGTGACATTCCTGTTTCCTGATGTTCCCACCATTTCAGAGTTTAGTGAATTTATTTGAACTAATGAGTCATCTTCATTCACGGGAGTCTTAACCAAAGGGTCATACACTTGGCTGAGTAGGGAAGCAAGCAGTGAAAAGCCATTCCAGACCCTTATCTCCTTTGTCTGTTAAGACCTTTTTAATCTATTCTGGAACAGAAGAGGTGCAGAACGAGCAATCTCCAATTGTTTTTAATATGGCTTTTGAACACGTATCTTTGACGTGGTTTTAAAACATATCAGTCCTTTACGTGTATATCTATGCTGATGAGCATTACTTTCTGCTTCAAAAATATCTATTTCTGCACTCGGGTTATTTTATTCCCTATTGTTAGAATGAGAGATTGGCTAAAGCATTTTAGCACTGCCTGTCAAGCACTTCCTTTCTCCTGCAAATCCTAAAGCTCTGATTCTCATCATTAAGTCACTGACAATATAAAGACCTCTCCAAATAAACAATCATCAATAAATATCATCAAGGCCAGGTCAAACAGGGCTTAGAGCAACATGCCCTAGTGGAAAGTGGCCTTGCCCTTGGCAGGGGGTTGGAGCTTTGAGGTCCCTTCCAACCCAAACCAGTCTGGGATTCTATGATAAATGCACATAAATGATACAGAAATTGGCCTGCAGCATCACCGCAACATAAATAGAACTTTCTGCAAAGGAAACACATCCACATTCACTACCCAGAGCTCAACACAAAACAATAATGACCTGCATTTTAAAAGCCCTCTTGTAGCAAATGCTATGCAAGCATTCAAAAGCTTCTCAAATTTTATAGACTCTGTGAAAAAAACCCTCTATACCATGCAGATAGAGCCATCACTCCACAAGACAACAAGAACAATATAGTTATCAACCACTTCTCCCTATGAAAATGTAAGTCCAGCTGAAGGTCAATCCAACAGTTTGCCTAACCCAGTTTATCTGGTAGTGGATGCTTAAAGAACAGCATAATCACACACAAGCACACAATGATTTGTCACCCGTCATCCAACCAGAGCTGCTTTTTTTCAGAGCTGAAAGCTGCATCTGGAGCACTGGTGAATGTGTCCTTCAGGAAATCCTGCAGTAATCATCCCCTTTGTGTCTTCTCCTTACCCATCTTGATTTGTAACTTCTATCATTAAATCTAAACTGGAAGCCATGCCCTTCAATCGTTCTTCTTATCCTGCACTGGCTTCCTCAGAAGCTTGGGCTAAGGAATACCAAGTAGAACATGGCACAAACGGTCAGACTAGAGCTCTAGAAACCCACATTTGCACCTTCCCCAGGCACTGGACATATAGTTTAGTACTTGTCCAAGCTAAGAGTTGACTCACATCCTGAACTAAGCACTTGGAAGTCAACTGGGAGATTACAATTGCTGCAATTAATCCAAGTGTAAAAAGATGAGCAACAGTTTATTCAGCTTTTATTCTCCTATGACTGAATCCAGTTAATTCTACTAACACCCCCATGGACACACAGGCCAGACCCAACAGCAGCTTAATTGCTGCTCACTCTCTATATTCTTTGCTCCGTCTGGAGCGTAGCCTCGGATGCCACAGTGCTGCCAGAATATTATCATCAGAAAAAGACTCAGGAATGGAAGCACAGCATTAGGCAGATGGTTGAGGTCCTTCTTTCATTTGCTTTTCAAATTAAGTATGCCCAAATGAGACACTTGGTATCAGTTTTCCTTTTCCCATATAACCCCACATAGCCATACCATAGAAGAGCTTGATTTTTTTGCCTTCCTGGTGCTGAACACTAGTCACAAATGCTCAGTTTATATTCAGGAACAAAAAGGCAAAGGGTGCTTCTGAACCTGACTTTAAGAGGCCAGGTGTTAGGAGACATCAAGTCTTTTTAAAGCTTTTCCCTTCAATAAACACTGCTTCTTTCATATTGCATCTGAAATCACACCAGTGAGTTACCACCAGAGATTGTGTATATTCCATGCAAGCTGCCTGGGACTGTAAGGTCTTCAAATGACACAGCTAGAAAAAGCGCGCATGGATAGGGAAGTGGTTTGAAGTACTGAAGTCACCATTTGAGGAGCTGGGGTACTAAGTGTGGTGGGGTCTCATGCCAGAGCAACATAAAGCAGCTGTGATAGAACTAAAACTACAATGCACAGCTTGTGAGGTACACAACTAATCTTCCTTTTGCCTCCAGACAGCTTCCAAGGTAAGAAAATAACATTGCAGAGGAATGAGACACACACAAAACCCCACACACCAAAAGGAACAAACCAAAACAGAAAAGCCATTCCCTTTCATTTTGTGCGAACATTCAACCTCTTTGTTAGAACATCTCATCTGTCCTTGCCCTGCAGATGCGCAGCAACAGCAACTGTGCAAAACCAGATTTATTGGAGCAACAAGTGTCTCATAAGCAAAGGGCCACACCTTAAAGTACAAAACAAGCAGATGTCATTTCAAGTGTCTGGCAAGGTGCAGGTACACCATGACAGCATGTTAAATGCATTATTCAACACACCACAAAGTATAACATGTTAAAGGGATAATTTATAGTGCATTTACCTCCCATCAGCAAAGGGATTTGAACAGAACAGTGGGGACTTGAGCAGTAGAAATAGCACAGTGCAGGAGATAACCAACCTGGAACACCAAAGAAAACAGCTTACCAAATTTGGATGTCTCAACCCCAAAGGGGAATTAAAGGAAATACTTTGAGCTAGAATATTTTAGTGAAAAAAACCCATTGCATTTAGTTTGCAGACAGTATCTCCCGTGAAAGAATTTTGCAATCACATTTCTAATATCCCCAGAGCCCCATATAAAAGTGGGTTCCCAAATTATATCATCTACCATTTCTCTTCTATTCTTAATGATCCAGAGAAATCCAAGGGGATTTTCTGCACTTAAGTCTACTCAGATAGGAGTTCCTTCGGCTGAGAGCACAGCCAAATGAACTGGGGCTCAATAGACCTGGCTTGTCTCCCCAGCTCTGCCACTAGCTTGCAGGCTGACCTGGCAGCAAGGAGGTGCATCTCCCTCTCAGTCTCTCCATTTGTGAACTGAGGATAACACCAATACTCAGAACAGAACTCTTAGAAACAAGCTGATGTGAAGCATATTCTGCAAGCAAAGGCGTTATTCTGCTGTAATTAAGCACAAGACCTTTTCATTCCCTTTTCCAAAACATTCTCTCAGCTACAAGCAAACAAAAATGTTCTGGGAAAGTTATTTAAGCTTCCAGGCTTAAGTTGATAAACAAGAAACCTGCCTCATGTAGGCGCACAAACATAAAGGCAATGACTACCTTGAGAACAGAGGCAACCCACTGTTTGTATTGCTGCGGCAGCGGCCGGTGCTGGCCTGTGTCATGCAACCCATGAACAGCAGCAAAGGGCCATTGCTTATGTTTATCATCGGTAATTCACTAAAATGGATGTTACACGACATTCAAAGCATGTTGGGTGTCCGGGTGCACTAAAAAATTAATTTACCATTCAGAAAGCTTCTCATTTAGTTCAATCAGCTGTGTTTCAGCTGCATTATCTGTATGTTTCTAACATATTTATTCCCTATATTTTTGCAGAGCTAGCTCAAAGTGAGCTTTCTTTTTTATTATTAATTTAATGTCATTTCTATGTATTCCTGGGAGGAGGCCCCAACGTAACAATTCTACTGCCACATTGCCATCTCCAGGCAAGCCAAAGAACTGCACAAAAAGCTCTCAGAAGTGCATATACATACACAGAATCGTTGAATAGTTTGGGTTGGAAGGGGCCTTCAAAGGTCATCTTGTCCAACCCTGCAATGAGCAGGGACATCTTCCACTATGTGTACAGATATATTTTAAAGGACATACTCTTTTGGGATACTCTTGTTTCAGGGAATCTATAAGAAGGTGTCAATCATTTGCACTGTGTTTTACTTCTTGAATATTTGCGCTGCCTGAAGCAAACTGAGGCAGAGTTCTTGCATCCAGAGCAGCAGCTCAATGCTAAGTCTTCTGTCTGAACTTGTGCCCTCCAAAAACCGCAATCTGGTTCTAAGACAGATTTTAGATGTACACAAGAGCTCCATTGATCTCTATTACTCTTGAAGTGACAAACCTTGAGGCAAGTTTTCTATATCCTCCCATCAAGCTACTTCCAAGAGCTTTGAGTGACAAGGACAAAAAGTCAGTCATTTCACATACACAGCTCACACTTGATTTTAATGTATCCTGTTGCATTAAGACTTTGCCATGGTTTAAGCCGAGCCGGTAACTCAGCCACGCAGCCCTTGCTCACTCCCTCCCCTGCTCCAGGAAGGATGGGGAGGAGAATCAAAAGAATGCAACTCCCACAGGTTGAGATAAGAACAGTCCAGTAACTAAGGTATAACACAAACCACTGCTGCTACCACCAATAATGACAAGGGAAACAACAAGGGAAGAGAATATAACTGCTCACCACCCGATACCCAGCTCGACCCAGCAGTAATCTAACCCTTACGGGTAACTGCCCCAGTTTATATAGTGGGCATGCTGGGCTGTGCTATGGAATCCCTCTTTGGTCAGTTTGGGACAGGTGTCCTGTCTCTGCTTCCTCCCGGCTTCCCCTCCTCCCTGGCAGGGCATGAGGCTCAGAAAGTCCTTGGTCAGAGTAAACATTACTGAGCAGCAACTGAAGCCATCGGTGTTATCAGCGCTGTTCCCAGGCTGAAAGTCAAAACCACAGCACTGCACCAGCTACTAAAAAGGAGAAAAAATGACTGCTGCTGCTGAACCCAGAGCAGACTTCCAGGCATTTATAAGGAGCACTACAAAAGCTATGCCCAGTTTTAAGTTTTGGCTAGAAAGGGACAACTAACACTGCCGTAAGGGTTTCTCAACCTCACACTGAAATGCAGAGGCACAGGCTAGCTGTGCTGCCCTGTTGTCAAGATAATTAAGCTGTTCCAAGTAATTACTATACCCTTCAAAAATCGTGATGAGAAATGACATATGTAAAACTCCTTGGAAGTGTTGTTCACTCAGTAGATTCCTTGCTTTAAACTAAGGGAGCAAAACTAATTGTAACACGTCTTTCATTTAAACACGTATATATTAAGCCTATAACATTTACAGGAAAATAGTCAGGAATAACCATGGCTCTCAATAGAATAAAAGCCAGGTTTACAGAGGCATATGGGTCCATAATACAATCCAGGTGAGATGCAGAAGGAAACTGATCCTCACTAGAAGCAAAAGATTCCCACATCACCTCACACCCCCCTCCATTAAAGGTGGTTGGAAAACACAGAGCATAGGCTGCCTCTTCACTGCGTGTGGAAAATCCCCAGTTTATCAGATTTTAGGTTTCTTTTGGGGGTTACATGTTCTCTCAGAGGCAGTAAGTTTCATCCTGATGTAAATCATCCAATGGACACATCTCTTGACATTCATAGTAATTTTAGTCCCAACACCCAAAGACCATGGTGCTGAAAAGAAATAATTCACATAAAAGATCTGTCCTTTGAAAGTTTAAAAGCATCATTAACCAAAAAGGAATTAAAACTGTGGCCTTGGACTATTGTTAGTTTCTTCTCAACTGCTTCTTGTAGGCAGAGGTGAAATACAAAAAATACATATTGCTGGGTTCTTGTCTTTCCCCAGCTACAGACTTATGTCATTATAGCACGTTAGCAATACCTACAAGAATAGATGCAGTGCAGTCCTCTAGAGCAAAGAGATACCAGGAGATGATTTTCTTCATGATAGCAAGCACCTTGTGTACATATGGTTTCCCTCAAGCAAAAGCTTGATATGCCAACCTGGCTCTGATCCCACACAGGATGGAGAATGAACTGCACCGGCAACATCCACCTTCGCAGTAAAACATTGTGCTTCTCAGCAAGGCTCAGTGATCTGGTAGCACCATTTATACATCGCTGCCAGTACCAGAATAATAAACTCCATTTCAAGAAATAAAAATTAATCACATCCCTATAGAAAATACTTGTGCTTTCACACCAAATACAAAGCAGAAAAGGTTTCAGAGTAAACCTCCCCTCACTACTGTGTGATATCACTGAGAATGTGTGTGGCAGCTTCATGAAACCTTGTCCACCACTGCAACCAGAAATGAATCATTCTTGGAGGGATTTTATTTCTTAGCCTGCACTTTGTCTGAAAATATTTCTCTTCCATTGGAGGAACAAAAGGTACCACCAGGCGAAACTCCCTCCACGTGCTCATCACCTACTTCGTGTCAAATCAAAATGTTCTGCTTTGTTCTTCAGATTACAAAGCCTGAAGACAAATTACCATAGCAAAATCAAACTCTGCATATTAAAACTCAGGTCAAACGTTGTTGTTTTGGTTGGGTGTTGGGTTTTACTGTGGTTATCAAATTATTACAGCTCTACATAGGTCAGAAACAGAATGAGAAATTCAGAGGTGGCATTTTCAATCCAATCAGCCATTTCCCATGCCCACTTGACAGCATTTTACGAAACCCTCCACTAATCATGACAGCTTCATCATTGTATTTAAACCAACACAAAAGTGGACCTGCTCATTACTCCACACCTTATTTATTCAGAATTAGTGCCTTGTAGCCTCATACCCTATGAGCACATCCACATTTTTAGACCCCTCACTTTTTGGCCCAGTCAGTTTAAAAATCAGTTAAAATTCGAAGGAACTAGAAATAAGAGAAAGTTCCCATGTGGATATCTCCTGAGTAAGTCAAGTTCAGCTCCGATATCTGCTCTTCAAGCCAGCCTTACTAGCAGACATAGGACTAAACAGAAGAAAATAGCTAGAAACATTTCTTCTCCTCCAAAACTTAGCTGAAGATCAAGCTGTACCTCAAACATTTGGTGGATGCCTGATTGTTACTTGTAATTTAAATAGAAGTACTACTGCAAAAGAACACAGCTAGATTTTGATGCTAATAAACACCAAGATACTTCACAAAACAGGACAGTATCATTACACCAACATTATGCATTAACTCCCACTATCCCACTTTGTTTTTAAGCCAAAAATCACTCGATAGCCCACTGGCAGAAGTAGGAACACACTCAAGCTTTATATACCTAAAATATATAAGGTTTCTATGGGCATTATAAAAGAGAGTCACTCTAAGTCATTTAATTTTCATGCTGCTTTCATCTCAACCTGCTTTCTCCCTTCAGCTCCCAAACTGCTGAGGGCCTTCCTTGTGGTTACCTCATGTTTGTAGGAAGCAAATAGGCTTTGAAAGCTGGGAAAATGTTTCTGAAATTGCCATCAATCCATATTTTTCTATTACCTGTGGAACAGCATAGGAATTCTTCAAAAACACCCACTTACAAGGGGCCTCTTGAAAAGAAGATCTCAACACTTGGAAGCATAGTGGGGTTCCCCTCCCATCAGGAGTTAGCAATAACTTGAACCAGCTGTAGCAGCTTTCTCTGCTCTTTAAAAGGGCTGATTTCTGTCCCTGCCCTGTTACCCACAGCTGCATGCCTGGCATTAATTGAAGTTATCTAGGAGAGTGTAAAGTGTTAATGCATCCTCATTAAGCAGATTTACTACTCCCCTCCACTAGTGCTTTCAAAGGAACCGTGGAGCTACCTTGTTCTTCCTACATGAAGTTACTTTACTATTAACCAAGGAAATCAACTTGCAAAAAAGACCAAATAAGACTGAAAAATAGAGCGCTATCCCAAAGGAACATGCAGATCTACAGCTTCATAGCATACTGTGCCCACTGCAAGAGAGCTCCTTTCTTCTGCAGCTCACACTGAAAAAACTAGATATATTCATACAGCTGTCTTCACTAATTGGCATTTGAGCCAGAAGCCCAAGTATTGCAGCCTCTTTAGATGAAGCTTAAATACTAGGGGCACAAGGCCAGAATCCATGCAAGCCTCCAGCACTGAAGACCACGGGCAGGCTGATTCACACTGTAGAACTGGCCCTTGGTTTTTAGACCAAACAACAGCAATTCAGTGCCCCTGGATTTTCAAAGGTGATGGCTTTAAGTCCTTAAAACAGAATCCATTTGTCTTCTAAAGAGCATGTCAAGAACTATGAATGATCTATTGATCATTAAGTTCTAGCTGTAATTTTAAATGCTCCAAACTTACCAGATCTGAATAAAGAGCACAGTTTGTGATGCCATTGATGCAGCTGCGCACACACACAAGCTACATAAGAGCCATCCGCTCCATCCATAGTCTAAATTATGCATTAGTGTAGAAAAGGAAGGCCAGCACCTGCCCAGCTTTTGGATTTAGCCTTCAGATATAACAGTAGTTTTCACAAGCCATATGAATACAGGCCACTGAAGTTATGCAGACAAAGCACGTATCTGATTTACCCCAAAATACACTTATTTGTGAGTGCAGACATTAAACACACTGACTACTAACACTTGCATCATGGTTTCAATAGGAATTTATTTATCTTTCACTTTCAGTCATTGAACCACATTATGTATTGTCTTCAACAGCAGAGCTCCTACTGATTGTTGCTACTGAACCTGAACACACGTATTATGAGAATTTTACTTCCCCACAAAGAATGCAAACTTAAATGATTCAAGAAAATGCACTTACCAGTAGCTAAAATATGTCGGCTTGAACAGTAGCTAAAGAAATATCTTAGTCATGCTCTTCCAGTATTAAATCCCTCTTGCCAAGTTAATTCCAGTGAAGAACAGGGTTCCTGTTAAAGAGATAAAGGCCAGCTCTGCATCTCCTCTGCACCATGCACATGCTTTTGCATTATTGTTGAAACACTGTTTTTCAGCACAATATTTGGTTTATATTCCAAAAAAAGGAGTCTCCTTCTGGCAGAGGAATTCAAATTCTCACAGGGGAGAATCAGACTGAGAAGGTGAGAGATACATATGTCTACACACACATGCAAAAGCATCATTGAAGTATCTCCGGACTTCTATTCCCTAAGGCATATCTAAATTACATTTCCAAATTAAACCTCTCTTGATTTACTATGGCAAAATATAACAGCATTACACCACAGCAGCTCAGCAGAAAGGACAGTGTGATCTATCATGAGCTGCAGTGCTTCGCCCGAGAACTGGGCTTTCAGAGAATATACCCAAAAAGTGACTGACCTACAGTGCACATGTAGGAACCAGAGGAGGACATTTGAAGTGTTTGCTTTCAGGCTGAAGAATCTTTTTTCTCTCCCATGTTAACTTTTCTGCCAAAGCAAACAGCTGAAAATATTAACAAATATTACTAACCAAGAAACTCATAACCACGAAATATGAATACAAAGCAGGTACAAAGTGATGGTAAACACTATGAAGGTCAAAAGAGCATAGGATTTGATCCATTAGGGTTTCATTTCCTTAATCAAATTTTGGGCATCCAGCCCTTGAAGTATCTCTACAAATAACACAATTCTGCCATTTGGGGGTTTAAAACCTCTTTTACTCTAGTCCAATGACAAATGATCAGTAAAACACAGATTACAAAGAGAAAAGACTCACCATGGAGGACACAGTTAAAGCAGAACAACAGTATGATGTGATCTGCTTTACCAGTGCTCTGTTTCCACAGAACACTGAGAATCCAGGAGAAACTACAAATTAATTCAGGTATCATTTTCAAGCTCATTCCTCATTTTGTGGAGTAACACATGTGGCAGAGAAACAAACAGCTACATGCTTCTGAGCATATTCAATGAGACCCCTTGACACAACAGTGCTGCTGAGGCCATCCAGGCCAATTTATTCTGACTAATTTCCATAATCTATTGTGCCTGCATCTGCAGGCATTTGACTAGACTGCTTTCAGAGGCAGCTCACTTTTCCAGACCCCTTATTTTCCATTCCACTTCAATAAATGCCTTTTTCCCCTATTTCTACTCACTCAATTTTATTACGTCTTTATGTGAAGAATTCCCCTTGGATCACATGGAAAAGCTTTTAACAGTCCAGAGAGAATCTAAAGTAACAATTTCCATAGGGATCCTTCTCATGAAGGGATCTAACCTAGCCATTGCAATATCCAAAGAATAAGCCAAGGTAAGAAAATCCTTCCCAAAGCATTTTTAAACATCTAATGAAAGTGACACACACTGAAACAATATGGAAGAAGAAGAAACAATCTTCTTTTTCCAGAAGAGCCAAGTATGCTGCTTTTACATTTCAGCGCAGCTAACAACCTATGATGCTACATTGCTTTCAGGCTGTCGTGGCTGAAGCCCAGTCGGCAACTCAGACACGCAGCCGTTCGCTCATTCCCCCCGCTTCCTCCCCCCTGCTCCCACAGGGGTGGGGAGGAGAATTGAAAGAATGCAACTCCCACAGGTTAAGATAAGAACAGTCCATAATTAAGGTGTAAAACAAACCACTGCTGCTACCACCGATAATAATAATGATGATAAGGGAAATAATAAGGGAAGCAAATACAACCGCTCACCACCCAGGGACCGATACCCAGCCCAACCCAGCAGTGATTTAACCCTTCAGGGTAACTGCCCCCAGTTTATATAGTGGGCATGATGTGCTGTGACATGGAATACCTCTTTGGTCAGTTTGGGTCAGGTGTCCTGTCTCTGCTTCCTCCTGGCTTCCCCTCCTCCCTGGCAG
>JANRGW010043609.1:0-11552 GCA_024733675.1 Psilopsiagon aymara | reverse complement strand
GTTCACTCTTACAACCTCATACAGTGCTTCCAAGAAGCAGGAGGTGCGTTAGCCACAGGGCAGTAGCTTGGAGCATCGACTGCTGCTGCCCAAGGCAAAATGCCTGGAAGGAGCTGAGCTTTGCTTCCTGACTCTGCGGCTGACCACCAACCATGCAAAACTGACATGAAATGGGACATTCCTTGGAGCTAGATCTGGAGGTGGCTGGGGACACCCAGGCAGGACATGGCAATCCTCACACGGCCTGTGCTTGGACCATTGGTGTTTCTGCTGAAGGCACTTTGATAGGGTCTGCTGAGATGATTGTGTGCATTCAGCAAGCACAGAACGTGAACACTGGGGAGGGGAGTGTACAAAATGAAAGAGGTGACAGATTGCTTTGCAGTTATCTGTTACTAACCACTGCTGGAAGCCATCTCTTCCAATGGCTGCTGCATCGATGGGGCTGGGGACAGCCAGGACACCCTTGGATGGCACACGCAGGGCAGGACCATGAGGGTCAGTGCACATGGCACCGCAGCCGGCTCAGCTGTGGTGGCACCAGCTCTGTCCCCTAACCCGGTCCCATGTGTCCTGGACAGCCACGTGGCCACTTCCCGTGTAAGCTCTTTTGCAGCTGTGACCTGGGGCTGCAAAGTGATGTCCCATCTCAACACGGTGCCCTCACTGCGACAGCTTCGGGAGCAATGAGAGCAGCTCTAAGAGCAGCCAGGCTGGTGACAGGCTTTTAGTGACACCTTCCTCTGACCCTGGGCTGCGAAGGCACCCACAGCAGCAGCACCCTTGGTTGGCTCATGGGGGTGCATGGAGGCAATGGTGGTGATCTCTTCCCGCTCTCACACCTTCGTGCTTTCTGTCACACACACATGTGGCATTTGTGCTGCTTCTCTGCTGCTCCTGTCACAGGCAGACACTGCAGGTCAGCCACTGGGCTTTGACACCTTTTCCTCCCCTTCAAGCTCCTTCAAAGCTACAGCTCTCATTTAAAAAGGGAAGATCCAGATGTTTCCGAGTGGGGCTTCCTTTGGGTTATCTCACCACTGGAGCGGCACGCACAGCCCTCAGTAGCAATGAAAATCAGACCCAGGAGCTATGAATCACTTCGGTTCATCAAGCTCCCCAAGCCTCAGTGTGCCTCCATGGGCTGCCAAACCCTGAGCCGAGCTGCACCTCCTGTCTGCAGCCGGATCTGGCTCTGCTGCATATCCATCTGGGTGGGATGGGTCACTCCTCCCCATGGGGATCATAGGTTTGCTGTCAGTTACACTGACTTAGCCCATGGGTAAGCAGCCAAATGCTTTGGTTCTGCTCCCGTTCCCATGCATCCAGAGAAATGAATTAATTTCTTCTGCAATCATTTGGAGGGGTGGTCAAAGCCCCCGAATTCTTCATCCCCCTTCCCTTCCCTGGAAGAGCAATAGACATCGAACCTAAAGGCAAAAGCAAACACCCAAGTCTCTATCGCTGAGCAAGAGGAAGCTGCTAAGGAAAATATTGGCTTGAAAAAGTGCCAAGGGAAGATCTTTTGTGAGCGACAGCGGCACAGGGCTCATGTGCAAGAGGAGACAGCAACGCTGTCAGAGCAGAGCAGAGAGCTGACAGCAGCAGCAGGAGCATCCCAGCCGGACAGCCTGAAACCACGGAACCATGTGGGCAATAAAAACCTGTGTCCTGGGGCAGCTTTTCAATGTACTGGGGAACAGTGAGGAGCTGAAGGCGGGTCCCAGGGGTGCCTCCCAAGGGCAGCATTGCTCTTTGGCTGTGGGACACCCCTCCTTTGGGGCTGTGCAATCAGTCGGAAGGGATTGGCGTTTGGTGGCTATGGAGATCACACAACACTCTGGTCTCACACCACTACAGCTCAACAAACCCAGCGTGAAGCAGCAAAGGCAGGAGAGAGTGTTAAGTCCTTTTCTAGCATTATAATAGCATCACAACACTTCAGTGTCTGGATAAGAGCCTCGGGTGAGAGTCGAGTGTCATCCAGCTGATTTCCTCTGCCCTGCAGCCCTTTCCCTGCCTCACCCCAGCCCTTCCCAAGCTGACTGCCTCCGGCTGCTGGTTTCACTGCAGGCAGCTGCTTTTTGCTTTCCGTTTCTGCAGCAGAAACCCGTTTATCTCCCCTGTACCTCTCCTCCCTGGCCAGGAGCCATGGCTGATGCTGGTTAGGAGCTCTGAGCATCCTTCCACAGCAGCTGAAGTGCCCCATGGGTTGAGCTGAAACCAGTAGCTGACCAGGTTGTTCCCTTCCACACTGACACCATCGGTAAGCTCGTCTGTGTCTCAGTTTATGCTAGGGAATGCTAATGAATGCCCTGTACAGCGCTTGGAGTTGGCAGTGACAAGCTAAGAGTGACTCAGGCCGAAATCAGAGCCAGGTCTTGGCTCTTCTACGATGCTTAAAAACCAACACTGGGAAAATCAGAGAGGAAAACATCAACCGATAGAAAACCAGGAAGAGAAGAAGAATGGAAGGCCCCTGATCACTCAGCTAACCTGCCCTTTCCCAGGAGGGCCCTGGGACAGCATCTTGGTAGTGAGGAGCAGCCAAGCTCCAGTGAAATCATGAACGATCAGCTCCTGCGTGGCTGTCATGGTCCAGGCAGTGGTGGGGAATTCTGGGCCAGAATTCCCAGAAAACAGCTGCAGAAAAGAGAAATTCCTGGAAGCTGTCCCCTTCAAAATATTTAAACTTTCTGTCAAAAAAGAAAAAAAGGCTGACAACCCCAAAAGTGACTCTTTTGGGTGGGCTTCTCCCGCTGCAGTTTTCAGCCAGCATTCCTGGGTTTTGACAGTCGTTCTTTTCTCAACGAAAAGCTGACATCTTCCACCACGTTCTTTCTTAGGATGCTTCTGAGTTTTGGCTGTTGGATCTTGACTCAAGAGAAAGAATCTGATTTTCACAAAGCCTCTGATGACAGAAGTGAAATTAGCAGTGGGTCCAGGAGGATGGGATGCAATGGGTCACAGGGAGTCATGGGGAGGGCTTGGCCAGGCATCAATGGGTAAGGGAACAGGGGGTGGAGTGTGACCTTCACATCCTTACAGCTCAGCCAGGAGAATCAGATTTACTTATCATATTCCAAACACTTTTGTCACTGTCACCTTCTGCCTCTGAGGATTCACTGACTCCTGCCAAGGCCTGGAATGAAGTGAGTGGCTGATGGGTTTCACAGCATCATAGAATGGTTTGGGCTGGAAAGACCTTAAGATCACCCAGTCCCAGCCCCCAGCCATGGGCAGGGACATCTCACTAGGCCATGTCTTCTACAGCTCTGCCCAACCTGGCCTTGAACACTGCCAGGGATGCAGCATTTACCACTTCTCTGGGCACCCTGTACCAGCTCCTCACTGCCCTCACAGTAAAGAACTTCTTTCTTACATCTTCTTCTCTCTATCCCATATCCTGAACTTCCCCTGATTTAGTTTAAACCCATCTCCCCTTCTCTGATTGCTACAGCAGTTTCTCAGCTGCGGTCCCTGTCTTGGGGTTTCCTCCTGTCCTCTGTCACCAACTTCCTGCTCACACCAATCTCACTCCATAAATCAAGAAGGCGTGGGGCAACTCGATTTGATAAAAGCGTAGCCTTATCCCTCACACCATGCATAGGAAAAGCCCTAAGTGCACCTTCTCTGTTCAGCTGCACACAACCAAAGTGCCCAGGTTTGTTCCTGCAGCCTCCCAGGACTCCCCGGGCTCCAATTCCAGGCTGATGATCTCCCCTCACCAGCACAAAGAGGCTGAGCCCCAGCTCAGAGGGACTCGAGTGTCACACGTGCGAATCATCAGGATTAATGTTGCCCTGACATGGTTTTCTACAATTTATTATGTGCAGATGGACTCTGGGAATGTCGTTGTTTTAATTACAGTGAAATGCCAGGCAAGATTGGTTATGCAAGTCAATAAATCACTCGACTGCACTGATTAAATAGGAGTAATATTTTGAATAAGTGACTGTCTCTGGAATGATCATTGCTATATTACATTATCATTCTCCGCTACTTGTATACTGCAAACAAAATTAAATGAAGATGTCAAGTTGCAATAGAGACTAGACAGCAATTAAGATGAAAGCAGCTAAGTCCTCTTTTCCCTGTCTCGAAAGGTGAGAACTAGGACAAAAACCACAGCGAATACCATCCACTAAGTCACTTTTCCCCTCAGTTCTCTTGGGTGGAAGGGGCATTAGGGGAAATGTCCACGTTACGTGTATGTTATGCCCAAGGAAGAGGTGTGCTCTCCATGACTGGAAGAGGAGCCCAACCCATAACCAACAGCTCCAGAGACACAGCTCTGCAGACACACAGCCAAGTGAAGTTTGATGGCCCATGTTAAAAAATGAGGTGAAAGAAGATGATCTAGTGGTCCTCCCTGAAATGATGAATTACATCGGATATTCCAGGAGAGCATTATTTATTTGATCTGATTTTCACAGGTAATTAATTTCTCTGAAAGTAACTAGTGATACCTTTAGGAGGCATTGGCATATTCATTATATTTATAGCTTCTTCCTAGGTAATTACTAATGCATGAAGAATCTGATTATGGTCCCTGCAATGAAAGGCAACAGTCTCTTGGGAGGGATATGCCAAACAACAGAAAAGCCCATATTAAACTAACATCCCAGAATAACTACAATGATGAATCTATCTTAGCCAGTTGCCAGAAAACATACAAGAGAGTGTTATCAAGGTGAAATGCTTTCTGATGAATGCATTTTACATTGCAAAGCCTCAGCAAGGTGCTAGAAAGCTTTCCAGCTCACCTGAAGTTACATCTTGCATCAAGCAATGGACTTTTGTTACAGAGCCTATCAGCTCCCTCCTGCTCTTCCAAACTACCTGGAAGTAGTAGCAGTAGGCATGGGGCTAATACTACTAGTAAGTAGTGTTACTACCTGGGAGTAGTAGGAGTAGCCATGGGGCTGGCTGGACTCCACAGACGTAACAGCTCTAACTTGCCTCCTCCATGCCCTCCCGGTGCTCCCGGTGTCCTGCCTACCCTGGATCACGGCTGGAGCTGGGAGCCACCGGGATGAGCTGGTGACACCCAAGCGAGGCCATGCTGCAGACATGGGCTTGACATTGGCTCCACTACATTGATTTTTAGCACCAGCACAGATGTTCAAAGTCAGGAGTGCAATTTGGGGAGTTTGCAGCAGTCTGGAATGTTTCCTTCATTTGTTCTTTATTACTCCACCTTTTCCAGAGTCCTGGCTGATAGGCAGGGCTGGTTACTGCTGCCTGTTCCCTGGCTGCTGCTCTCCATAGCAAAGCCTTTCAGTAGGAATCAGAAACACATGAGGCAGTCTGATCTGCTATTGTTTACCTTCACTGTTGTCATCAGCATCCCCATCCACACATCCCCCTGCATCTCCCCCAGCAACCAACCATCCCTCCCATCTCCTTCTGCAAGTGCCAGATCTGTGTCCTGAGATTCTCTGCCCTGAGATGCTGCCACTGATTTGAAACACATTCAGTACCCTCATGGGGCAGGAATGGGGTTTATCTCACAACGGAGGAGTGTCAGACAAGATTCTGGTTATCATCAACTTATGCTATCAATTAAAAGAGAATTTTGACTAATAACTTGCCCAAAAACTGCTCTCTGGAATGAAAAATGGAATGCAGCAGAGGTGAACTTCACCTGCAGACCTGAGAAGGTAATGCAAAACTGCAGGCACAAAAAGCCATTTCTGCATCACGTTGACTAAAATAAGGTGAACTTTTTAGGTAATTTCTATGTCATTCATGACTTCAGACTGTGTCTTACTTTCCTTGAAACAGTATTCAGAGGAAACTCAAACGTGCTCCACACTGAGATTCTTAACGTTCATTTCCATCAGTTTCTTTCCCTCAGAAAGAGGAGAGAGAAACCGCCACAGCCCCAGAGCCCGGGGCTTCAGCCTGTGGGAGGAGGGGATTGTTTCCAGCACTGAAGGCTAGAGGAGATGTGAGCAGTCCCAGTCCCTGGCGCAAAGCAGGAGCTGAGAGGCCATGCAGCAGCTCCTGTGGGTGCAGAAGGGCAGGGATGCAGCAGATGCTCAGGGATCTCCCCTGCCTGACCATGGACCGAGGGATGAACCCTGCTGTGAGTCGGTCCTTGAGGGGCTGGAATTGAGGGGGAGCTGGGTGTCACAGGGATTCAAATCACTGATACAAGACAAGGTGGCACAGCCCCAGAGAGCCCAGAAGGTGATGGCACATTCACCATGCATCATGCATCCAACTGTGCTCTTCTCCCTCCAGCTTCAGTTCTGCAATGGTTAAAATGGAGATATTGCCTTTCTGCTCAGTGAACCAAGTGATAGGATTGCAGTTAATGGTAATTTGAACATGTTTGGTCAACTAGAAATGCATAACTAGATTGAAACATGAAAATGCCCTATGAATTTATACAACTGATGCATCTGAATGCAGTCAGCTGTTAACTTCATTGCAAGAAGGATGGTAGAAATAATTTGCAACAACCCACACATTTTTTTTTATTGAACCTTTGCAAATAGGAATAATGTATCACATGTACCTGTATGTCTGCCTCACACCTACATAGAGCATCACCGCCCAGATACTAGTGAGCCGCAACGTTCAGGATCAGATATAAGAGGTTTTCGGATACAAAAGATCTCTCCCATCTGACCTTGCTGTTTGGATTGCCAGAGCTCTCCAGTCACACTCTGTTTCTCTTCCCTCCCATCTAAGTCAGGGGCCTCCCTCCTCAGTGTAACTTTGAGCTGCACAGTGACCATGAAGCCAATCTTGCTCACCCATTCTGCCAGTGAGAGAAAACTCAGATGGTGTCACAGGTATTCCAAACCTCCTCCCCACCTGCAGCACCAACAAACCTGGTTATGATACTATTGGTTGTCCTAAGAAATGCACCAGAGAAATATAAACCATGCTCGCCTATTCGCCTGCTTCCAGAAGAGGAGGTGGGAGCAGATCTGGCTGGGATCCTCCCATGGAAATTCATTCCTTGAGGTATTTCACACTGGTGGTGCAGACCTGGATGTTTCCACCAGGTTCGTGATATGGTTATCCAGACCTCCCATCCCAGTGTCTCTCTCTTGTTCACTTGCTGGGTCTTTTCCCTACCACTTGCTGCATTCCCTGAGAGGGAAGTGAAACTCTTGTATGGTCCATCCAAGGTCCATCCAATCCAACACTTGGATTGGTCTATCTATGAGCCCTTTGGTGAGTCCAAGGGGAGAGGATGGAGTCAGGATGATGGTTGTGCTGAGCCAGAAGGTGAGGCTGAGGCTCTGCATCCCTTGGCTCATGAGCTTGAGAGGCTGGAGCCCAGTGAGCTGCCAACCATGCTCCAGCTTTCCTCATTTAGATTTCACCATTTTCTCCTCTCATCTTGTTAAAGGATGTAATTTATGTTGTGTGTGTCCATTTAAGGGCCATTATATCCCAAATGAAAGAAGAGACAAAACATATTCTCTATTTAAAGCTTCCAAAATAGGCCTGATTAATATGTCCAATTGATTGTTCAGCTGTTCTACTTGTTAATCTGTGAAAACTAATTAGGCAAGTGGGAAACCAAAATACTGGGTCATTTCCATTGCGTGCTAATGAATGTTCTTCAGTTTAGCAAATGTTTTGTTTCTAAGGGAGAAAAAGAATAACACTGCAGAGAGATCTCGCTGCCATAGAGAGAAAGCTGGGCTACCAGTGAAGATCCATAACTGGTAACTCCAAGTAGATTGGCCTGTATTAACTCACTAGGAAGCCTGTGTTTTGGGCCAGGCTGCAAACTAGGTTTTTGGCTTGAATCCATTCAAGAAAGGTGATACTTCAACCTCATTCCCAAGCTAAAGGTGCTTCTTTCGCTGGCACATCACCACCCCAGCTAATAAATCCTTTTTGCCCAAAGGATGCCTTTCTCAAAGTGTCTTAGACAGAAAGATCCTCTTCTTCCCTATCAGAATTATTTCAGGGTTTATTTCCTTCAACTCTCCCTTTGCAATTTACTGCTGAAGAAGTGGATTTGCTCTTGGCACTTCAATTTGGAACATCTGCACATCACATCCCTAATGGTCCCAAACGCTGAAGAGGCTGCTGGGAGCTGCGTGATCTCAGGCCTTTGCTACCTTAAAATAGGCACCTAAGAATGCAAACACTAGAAATGGATGACTCCAAGTCAGAAAGAGAAGGCAGAGAAAGAGGAAGCTGTGCAGCACCTAGGGAGGAATTTGCCTGCAACCCAGCAGCAGCGAGAAGCCAAGCGCTCATCTCAAAGTTTCCTCAAGCCAAAGAGAGTTAGTTGAGATGCAAATGTATGCACTTTGTAAATAAGCCTTTTTACAAGCCAGTTTCTGGAATCAGATCCAGAGGAGACAATTAAAGCATCTCCCAGCCTATGACTTGCATCAGATCAACACATGTAGCACGGCTCTCTGAGAATAAAGAGCCCTTCCTTGATCAGCTTTATCCTCTCTTGTTTGATCTGGAACTTACACAATGAATATCTAATGCAAGCGTGCTCAGTACCCGGGACTCCTTAAAACTGAATCACTGATTCCATTAAAGGGGCATTAGCTCTGTACGCTTATAATTAAACTCCTCAAGAGAACTAATAGTTCAAAAGACTTGCATGGAGTGAGGACATTTTACATCACACAGCTCATTTTTCCTAATTGATTAATTTAAAGCGATCTCTAGAGCCAAGTTTTGTGGCACGGAATCTTTTCACCCCACACACAGGGAAAATAAATAGCTTTCAGCCAGTGACTACTGCTCATTCCTTGAGGCCTGGCAGAGCAGAACATGAGCACAGTGTGCATGGAGTCAGGAAAAGGCTTTTAGGAGCCCTTGCCTGTGCTGGAGCTGGGGGTGCAGGGGGATGGCTCCAAGCAGCAGCTGCCTCCTCTCATTGTGCAGCTCTGCTCCATCCCCTGGTGCTCTCTTGCAGCGTTTCACAGCAGAGAAAGTATTTGACATACCCTCGCTGGGCACCTATGGCCTTTCACAAGCATGGCTGGGAGAGCAGTGGCTCTTTGCTTGCAGCAGATGCTGAGCTAGGGCTGTGGCCCTAAGGATGAAGGTGACAGCTCTAAAACGTGTTAACTCCCTGCAGCACCTCCCTGCAATATTTGCTCCTTCGTATGTCCCTCCATGACGTCTTCAATGAGCATCTTTCTCTTTTTCCCATTGCCAAGTCAGAGATGGTGCCAGCACAGCCTGCAGCATCTCTGGGAGACCCATTTCCCTGTGGCCTGAGCACCACAGGGATGCTGCACGCTCCAGGGATGCTGCGAGGATCGCTGCTGCATGGTCAGTGTTTGCTCTCGGTATCTACTTGGGTTTTATATCAATTATCTCAGCACTGCCTTGATATGAGCATTTGCCAAGGGTGTGATGAGCAAAGCACATCAGGCAGCTGGTTTTCCAGGGTATCCTACATCCTGCCACAGAGGGATGCCAGCAGAAAGGGATGAGGGACACCAAGAAAGCACCAATGTCCCATGGGAGCACTGTTTGTTTGGCAGGACACTTCTGCTTGTAGGTCCTGGTGCTCCTCTGCTTTCACAGGCTGTGCAGGACTGACACAACAGCCACTGCTGCGCTGCAGCACAGCATCTTCGTGGCCAAGCTGCTGGGGCACTTGGGAAAGGGAAGAGGGGAAAGGAGCTGCGTTTGGATGCCCTGGTTGTGCCATGCTGGAGGCTGGAGCCCAGGCCCTGCAGGGGGATGTCAGAAACCCAGAGAGTTGTTTCCTTTATATGAATGGATGACTTCCTTAATAGAATCATAGAGAGGTTTGATTTGGACCGGATCTTAAAGCTCATCCAGTGCAACCCCACTGCCATGGGGAGGACACCTCCCACTAAACCAGGTTGCTCAAAGACTCATCAAAAGTAAGGACATGTGGGCACCAGAAACAATTCCCGAATCAAGGTCAGAAGTAGAGATTTAGCTGGAATGATGTCGCTGGAATGAATCCTGTGTGAGACAGGGGTGAAACTCTGCTGACTGAGGGGATCATCACTGACAGGCAGCAGGGCATTGATGGAACCCAGAGATGCTGAAGGAAACATCGCCTGAAGGAGAAGGCAGTGAATAGGGGATTCCTCCTGACACTCCCCTGCTAAGGGGCTAACCTCCCATTAATGGAATGCAGTCTCACTGTGCTTCCTGTAGCTTGCCAGAGAAAACTTCCATCGTGCACAGAGCTCCATGGAGCTGATTATATCATTTACTTTTCAGAACATGATTCTGATCCCAATGCTGCTTCACTGGATCAGTAAATAGAAAGTGCTCCCAGAGAAAAAATGGCCTTTTTTTATCACTGGCAAAATGCTATTGCTGCTGATGAGAGAAACCACCCAGAGCGCACGGTGTAGCACATGTGGCACAGAACTAACCAGAGGCAGCATCTGCTAAATTGAAAACCATAATGTTTGCTGCTCGAACCGAGCAGGAGCGGTACTCTGCCGCAGCCTCACCCCTGGGGGCTCGCTTGGCTGCGTGGGGCCATCATCTTTAGGTTATTTGATTAACTTCTTACAATCAGAATTAAGAAAGGGGTTGTTTTACTGGAAAGCAAAGCCACGGGGAAGAGGAAAGCAACAACCCCAAACCTCAAGCTAAGTCTTTGCCGTTCAGGAGATGCTGGCGAGGTGTTGCAGCTGCATCAGCTGGCCCTGGGGGGACTGCCAGGGCTGAAGGAACACGGAAGCTGGTGTGTAACACACTCCCTCACCCCAGAGGACCATTTCCCATCCACTCTTGTAACAGGATAAACCAAGTGCATTAAAATCACACAGAATTGGGGATTTGCTGCATGAGTAGGAAGGACTCAGATGCTGAGTGTCAGCACCGAAAGGGACTGCAGGAAAGCACTGCTCACCCTCTGCTGAGGCTGCTGCCTCTGCCACATCCCTACAGACACGGAAATCGCTTGTAGAGAAGTTTGAGTGCAGTTGAAAGGAGGTTTTCTGCCTGGAGCGTGGCAGGAGCTGCCTGGGCGCAGCGCTGGTGCTATTTCTGTCGTGTTGACTGTTGCATTTTCTGCAGAGCTACATGTGCTGGGTTTGGAAACTGTGTTTGAGTCTGGAGCTGAAGCTGTTTTCTCTGTGTACCCCGCTCTGCCCATGCAATCTGCTGCCACAGCAGAGAGCGACGGGCCCTGAGCGTGGCTATTTCTGCTGCAAAACACGGCTGGGAGATTGGTGGTTATTCTTGTCATCAGACATGTCTGTGTGCCAAGTGCTGGGTGCGAAATCCAGCACTTCCAGGTATCCCAGGGCTGTGAATGGAATACCAGCCTCTCTCCCAGGGGGAGTGCAGATCATCCCCCCCGGTATACAGCCACAGACCCCATCTCAACCGAGTCCAGTTTAAACCAGCCTCTAACAACTGATACATGAACCTGCTGGGTTTACCCCAACACTCCTTTTGGTTGCTATACCTACAGGGTATAGCCTTATCCAAGGCTTTGGACAAGGGCTGTAGGGACAGGACAAGGGCAATGGCTTTAACTGCCAGAGGGGAGACTGAGAGGAGCTCTTGGGCAGAAGCTCTTCCCTGTGAGGGTGCTGAGGCGC
>JANRGW010043601.1:0-10164 GCA_024733675.1 Psilopsiagon aymara | reverse complement strand
TTACTGTAAGGGTGGTGAGGCACTGGAATGGGTTGCTCAGGGAAGTTGTGAATGCTCCATCCCTGGCAGTGTTCAAGACAAGTTTGTACATAGCCTTGGGTGACATGGTTTACTGTGAGGTGTTGCTGCCCATGGCAGGGGGGTTGGAACTACATGATCTTAAGGTTCTTTCCAACCCTAACTATTCTATGATTCTACTGCTGAACTCAGGACATGCTCGTAGAAGAATGGTCTGGGGGTAACTGGAAATTCCTGGATAAGGAAGCTCTACAGCATGTTTGTAGCTAAAATCTGCATGGATTGTTCTGATTTTTTACTATGTTGTCACACTCCCAAGGCTGAATCCACATATGCAGGACACTGAATAAAAACCTGCTGCCTATGAAATGTTACAGCTGTTGTTTACATGCATCACTTCCCTTCCTGGTGAAAATAATTCTTTAGTTTTCCCTTAAGTATAAGCAAGCTTTTATAATGGACACGTGATATGTTTTTTTGAAATGGTAGTCAGTTTGGTTATAAAAATATTCAGACAAGATGCATAGCAAAATATTTGCACTTTTCGTTTTTTTGACTTTATTTGTCACGTGTCCTTATTTTAGCTATATATCTAATGTAACTCTATTTTTATGTGTTTTCAAGGAAGCAGTTTGGCATAGCTGGAAATTGTAATTTGGAGGGAAATTTCTCCTATATCTCCTAGACCAAAAGCCTGTAAATACATATTACTGCAGTATCATGAAGAAACAGGAAGAATAAGAAATATAATTTGCTATACATATAAAAAGTTTATCCAACCCAGATATTTTCTTCTGTTTCATTTGTTGTCATTTCACAGTGTGAGAATCCCATCCCTTAAGCACTCTTTCCTTTTTTTCTATTTTTTTTTTTTTCCTTCTATATGGGACTAAACAAATATCTCCTGCCTATTCCAGCCCCCAAAATAATCTGATATCCCCATTTCTGCAGAACAGAAATTCCATAAATATACTCTTCAGAAAATCCGTGCAAACCTTGTGTTGTTAATCCCACAAGCAGCTAAGCACCACACAGCTACTCACTCATTCCCCTCTGGAGGGATGGGAGACAGAATCCGAAGAGTAAAAGGAAAAAACTTGTGGGTTGAGATAAAAATGGTTTAATAAGGAAAGCAAATACTGCAAGCAAAACAAAGTATTCATTACCTACTTCCCATCATCAGCCATCTCCAGGAAAGCACAATTTCATCACACCTAATGTTTACTTGGGAAGACGGATGCTGTCACTCCTGATGTACCCCCTTTCCTTATTCCCCCAGCTTTGTGCGCTAAGCATGACACCATGACCCTTTGGTCAGTTGGGATCAGCTGTCGTGGCTGCGTCCCCCTCCTACTGTCTTGTGCACCCCCATCCTACTCACTGGCAGGGCGGTGTGAGAAGCAGAAGAGTGCTTGGCTCTGTGTAAGCACTGCTCAGCTGTAACTAAAACATCTCTGAATTATCAGCCCTGCTTCCAGCCCAAATCCAAAACACAGCCCCATACTGACTGCTATGAAGAAAATTAACTCTACCCAGACAAAACCAGTAAATGCAAAATCTTAACACTTGTTGCTAAGAAGTGTTAACTTATTGGTAGGAAGTATATTGCTAGAGACAATTCTGTTGATATTCCCTCCCTACTTGCTCCCAGTGATATCTTCAGTAGAAATTGAGCCGTATAGTCTTTGCCTTTTCACACTTACTGTTATTGTTTCAAGCGCAGATTTGCAATTTTTAAATGTGAAAGGTGAAGTAAGGTGATATCTTGTCATTGTTTGTTCTGCCCCTTTCTACTACACAGCTGCAACTGAAGTAAATTGCAGGTGATTAGAAAATATGTTGAAGTTTTAAAAAGCTTAGTGATAGGAGACTTGCATGTGACTCACAGTTTAATTAGGGAAGAATAATAGCATAATTTACATAGATTCTGTCTTGTTAGGTCATAATTGATTGACATTTACAGTATGCTGATGTGTCTTAAAAGACAGTTAAATGTTAAAACATTTTTACATACTTAGACTCTCTATTCCCTTTTTGTGGTTTATTTGATGTGATGGTAGCATCGTCATTTTGGGAAATGAACTCTAGAAGAACTTAAATGTGCAGTATCTCTGCCTTAGTACCACCACTCAGTCTTGGACACAGGAATCTAGAATAGTTAGAAGTGGAAATGAGGATGGTTTCATCTCTCAGAGGGCATTCTAGGTGAATCCATGGCAAGCAGAAAAAGGGAAAGACCCATTTTTTCCCAGTGTGTGCCTGGAATCATCTGGGATTGAGGTAAAAATTATTGTTCCAGCAGCAACTTCATGAGCAATACTAATGGCATTGCTGTTAATATTATATGCAACTAATAATCTTTTAATCTATGTGCTACTGTAACTTCACTCTTCACAGTTTGTAGTTCTTTGTTCTCATAATTCCTAGGTAGGGGAGCTGTGTATTTTGAATGGGTTGGTTTTAGAATGGTTGAAGAAGAAACAGTCACAAAGAGCAGTTTACTGATAAGCAGCTTTGTATTACATGAACAGAAGAGAAATATTAGTGTTGTAAACACTGTGGCAAAGGAAAATGGTTACCATGCACTTTGAAGAAATGTTGCAGTGCTTACTGACCTGACTTATCTCCTAGTTTAGTTATATATTCTGCAGTTATTTACAGCTAGATCTTTGTTCAGCATTGGAATCCATCTGGCTTCCCAGTGTGTACAGTATTCACTTGCTATCAAGAAAAACTTTCAAGTGGGTTTCAAATAATAGTTTTAGGAAGTCTTTCAGGAATTAAATGAACAGGAAGTTCATTTTTGAGTGTATGTTCTCTTGCTTCCGTTTTTATGTTGGAAATTGGGGAAACCTCCTTGTGTTAATCCAGACCACTAAAATGATTTTCTCTACAATTGAGTATTTTAGCCAATTCCAGTAAATGATGTCAAAGACATCAAAATACATGTTCTAGTTCAAATAATTAATTTTTATCTGTCCATAAAGGCAGTAGCTTTATTGAGTTATATTTGATCAAAAAATTATGGGCAAGTTATGTGTTCTGTTATCAGCAGATGATTTTTATTTTATCTTTCAATGGAAAGTTCTCTGCTCAGTAAAAGGTTCTTCCGAAGCAGAAGTGGTCAACAAGCTGCAATATTGAAGCTCAGCAATTCCATTAGCCAACAGCATATCATGATGTGGAATGATGTGATCATCACAACCAGCAACCCCTGACTCCCCTCCCTGCTACACTTGGATGCAGTGGAAACAGCTTGCTGCATGAATTTGGAACATGGCTTAAAACTGACATATCTGAGTCTTTTGTGAGATGCTTTAATTGCTTTATCACCTTGCCCACTCTGTTCAGGAATAAATAATTTAAAAGGCTTCTCCAGCATTTTTAATAACTGTAATCTTGGTTTTAGATAGAGTACAAAGAGTTTCAATGTTCTTGTTTATTGGTAGTTTTATTGCTAGCTCTATTGTAAGGATGAGGAGGGAGATAGGCTAAATCAAATACTTTTCTAACTGATTGAATACTGAAGAATTCTTTGCACAAAATGGTTCAAGCCTGGAAAATATTATTTTAAGGAACAACCCCTTTGATTTCCTAATGAAAGTAGGCTATGTGAATAATTACTTCCCACTAATTTCTGACAAAACCCTTACTGCAGAAACTGCCCGTTTGCTTTTAAAAAAGTTTATCAAAGGAGCAAAAAGTTTTGATGAGATTTATTAACTTTGAAATAAAAGGTTCTATAAGTGAGGTTTTAAGTAACTGTTGATTAGACAGTTAATATCTCCCATAGGCCAGCCTGTCTTATGCAGTGACCTGTTCAGAAGAATCCTTAGTTTGTTTCTTTGGGGTAGTGTTTTTATTTTGAATGGAAAGTTTTATGCAGAATCTTTTTAAAGAAACCTTATTTACCTAGTGACTATAGTCACTTTGTTGATTGCTATTTAAGATTTAGTGCAAAAATAATGCATTTCCTCATCTCAACTTCACATTTTGTTTAAGAGACAAAAGGCTAATGATGAAGGCTCTTATGAATAATGTAGTTACTGTGCTTGGTTTATGCAAATAAATGCGAACAATTCTTGATTTACCCCATGAGGAAGTGCACAATTTTACTACATTTATAGTTAAACCCTTCCATATAAACATTGTTTTGATTATTTTTAGTTTATTCTCTGTCTTCAGAGCTTAAAAGTATGGCGCCATGTTAACTGTTCTTCCACGAGTGTCTCTACTGCAAACTTCTGGCAATTTTATATTTGAAGATTATTATCAGAGGCCTAATTCCTGCCTGTAACCTTTTATTGGCTAAGAAACTTACTAGTTTTGCCCCTTGATCACAATTAAAAGGAAAATATATCTAAAGACAAATGAATAACAGCACCTGAATCATCCCTTCTGTCTTGTGTGTGTTTTGTCTTCATTTATCTGGTCCTTTTTGTCAAAGTGAGCAACGAGAGCTCAGCCATGTTATCCACAAGCCGTTGATGCTGTAATGTTGACCCTACCGCTGCAAAAGCACCTGCATATCTCTTTAAGAAGGCACTGGCACATCACATTTTATGATATACGTGGGTGTGAGGACCCATGACACTAATAAAGAGATGCACTCTCGTGGTGTGAGGATGTTGTTAGCAAGCACAAGCAGAGATGCTCTGATGGAGAAATTTGCTTATAGGGTATTAAAGATCCAAAGAGGGGAAACTTCTGGAGCACCTTGTGAGATGGGTGGTATTGAGAGAGCAGAAAGGGATTGAAGTATGCTAGGTTGGATCTAGAATGGGAAGATCATAAGCTGCTGTTAAATAATAGAAGGGACATGGTAAGTATGGGAAGCATGCAGAGCGAAAGCTGAGTAAACATGGTAATGATTCAGGCAGAGGTAGAGTCAGTGTGGCAAGTGGAGGGTTTGAAAAAGAAAAGTAGAAAAATACATCAAAGAAGTGTTCGTGATGAGGGAATGATGGAAAGTTGCAAAAGAGTGTGAGGTGGGAGGGAGGTCACATTACTTTGGGTCGGTCATCAGATGTAAGTTGGTATTTACTTGTAAAGTCTAAAAGTTAATTGGGAAAACAGGACAAACAAATATTGATTTAAATCAGGAGCTGGTATGAGCTTTAATACTGTTGTTCCCTTTGTTCACTATGGCATTAGAAGCTGAACTCTTCTTTATTTAATTACAGGTAGGTATGGTGCAGATAACTTTGATACAGGCTTTTAGGCTTGCTACCAGTGATCTAAAGCCTGACCTGTGAAAACTGTCCTTTTTGGGCATCAAAAGTAATATAGTTTTAAAAAGCAGTACAGGGCCTCTCCTAAGTGACCCGCCAGTCATGCTAAACTGAAATGTTATTTGCAGTGGTTTTGGAATATGATATAGTAATTCCCAAAGTCAGAATTCAGACCGTGAAATACATGTCACTTTGGACTCGAGGACAGGCCTGTGGTGTGGTTCTGGAGGTGGAAGCTGGTGTTTATATTCAGTAAGACTCATGGCCTAAAGCAATTCATGAACTTGCTGGAAAATATTACTGAGCAGCTGTATGCTGCTTTGAATGTTTCTTTTTTTCTTTTTTCTCCTTTCCTATGTAGATTCTTGTACAGCTGCTAACAAATGTTTAAGTGCATGGTAGAAATAGTTTCATTTCAGAAGTATTTAAAGAATGACAGAACAGATAAGCACCTGATAACAGACTTTACTGTGAGGAGCATTTAGTATTTCACTATTCCAGTTTTCTCACTAGACAGGTAGCTATTATGTATGTGCTGCATGAAACCACAATGGTTTAGTTTTTAAGTTTCTCTCCTTGCTTAACACACTGGTTCTTTTGCAAAGAGGTGCCTGATTGTAAGAAAAGGTTTTAATACTTAAATTTGATGGTGATTCATAATCAAATTTTGGAACATCTGACACTAAAAATAATTACCAATTTTCCTGTAGGTGCCAAATCAGTAGCAAAGTTGCTAGAGAAGATTGTAGATTCACTCTCCCTACTTGCTTCCAACTTTCTTCTATGTTGAGACAACTCAAAGATTACATACATTTTTGTTGTCAAGTAGTTCCTTGGCTTTCATTTTAAAAAAATAACTTTTACACAGATGAAATTTCTCTGCTTCACTTCCAGATCAGTAACAGGTATAGTATTTCTTTACGTGTCTGAACTTGAGTTCATTAGAAGTAAAAGATATGACTAAGAGATCAATTATTCGCACTCATTTTCTTATTTTCTTCAGATTCATTACACATGCAGATGGGTTGAAGTGAAATACATGATAAAGCTGATTGATGGAGTTGCATGCTGTTTTCTGAAAGGTCATATTTTCAACTGATTCCCTTGAAATTTGCTGGATACACAACTTAAGTGATTTCAGTTGAAACCCAAGCTTGTGTGTTTAATGCATTAAATTATTAATACATGTTATTTAATACATTATTAATACATGTTATTTAATAATACAAGTTCTTTAAGATGCATTTATGTGATACAATTAATGGAAATAAAAGCCTTTTTGTCATATTGCTTTAAACTTTAGTAAAAAAGAAAAAATAAAAGAGATTGTAAAAGTACATTCCAGTGAGTCCTAGTCCACATGCAGCTCTCATGCAGTTTGACAGGCTCTGTCCTGAAGCTACCTAAAACCTCTGGAAAGCTGGTCATCAGAGATAGTATGTGTTGGGTCATTGGGTGCTTTCCTGAATACTCGCCTTGCAATGACTGATAGGTGTTCCTACAGGTTGTCCTTCCCTTATCATACTGAGGTGGTTTTTAGACATATGAGAATTATGAGGTAGAGCTGACCTCAGGCAACTGGGATGCTCTAGTCTCAGGTTGTTGTTAATGAAATGTGCTCACAGATTTTTATTTTTTTTAATCAATTATTCATATTACTTCCTTATGTTACAGAATGTACGGCTCAATATTAACTCAAAGACATTTAACTAATGTTTCACCCTAGTGATGGTTCTTTGTCATATTATTTCCTGACACATAAACAGAGTACATGGCTCATATTCCAGAATTGCCATAGGCTCTCCCCAGACAGTATCTCACCCAGTTCTTTTATAAGTATGAAAGATTAAATTCTTTGATGATTATTTTTAAGACAAAAAATGCAACTGTATCACTGTATCTCCTAAGTTATTTCTTTCAAGATTTGTATCAGTCTATCTTTAAATCATTATCTGTGAATATTGGTGCATTAGAAAGGAGCACTTGCTGAAATTTATATTCAGTAACTTCACCAGTGGCTTATAGAATTTCCTTTCTAATTTCACTTACAAAAGGGTATATATTCTAGGGAATGGCTGTTTGGCCTTCATTGTGGTTTGAACTTGCAGTGTCACAAGTGCGCTTGTGAAGTGATTGCTTGCAGAAGTGCAGTTAGCAGCTCGGACAGTGTATTCACCTGCAGATATAAATAAAATGTAATATATAAATGTAATATATAAATGTAATAAATAAAATATAATGTTTGCAGTAGTTTAGTAATGTAGATGTCATCTGGTTGCTCCATTTCTACTCTTTGTAGAGCAATGTCTGCATAAATGTAAACAATACAAGTTTTGCAAGTCTAATGTCCTTTATTAGACTAGCTGATCTGGTGAAAAAATAGATGGTCATATCAGCCTTTCTTTGATCTATAAATGCACACACTCTGGGAGAGTTTTTAAAAAGAAAACAATATCTTTGTGTGAATTTGCTTCATGTAAAGGAATGTAGAATACCACTATACAAATGTAGATTTCCTATGTAGTTGATATTCATAACTGTATTTGTTTAAAATGACTGACAAAACTTGCTTAAGTGCAGTGCTTGAAATATAGTACCTGAGGTAATGCTAATCTAAGACGATTGCCTCGCTATAGGCTTTTATCAAACTAAAAGGAAATAGCTACAACAAAAGGACCTTATTTTCTGGCCTTGAAGGTGTCTGAAAAACAGGCTGTGCTCTTTAATTCATTTAAATGTCATGAGTTTATGGCGTCCAATATTCAACAGTTTAAAGTTGCTAATTAGACTAATCATTGCGAAAATGTATGTGATAGGATGATCAGTTTTTATTAGCTTTTTATAATGTGGCAGCAGGTCAAACCAGAGATTATCTGACATACTTCTAAAGTTCAATATGGTCATTCAACTAATTGTGTGGAATGCTTCCTAAAGTGCTAGACCTATGCAGTCAAAAAACTTTTTATCTCCTTCACCAACTTTTGGTCTTTGTAAACTCTCAGTTGCTTATACCCATTAGATATATTCTAAAAGTAACATAAGTTGTCTGTCATGAATGCTAACCATTGCACTTTTTTGCTCAAGAGCGCCACTGAGATCAGCTTATTTTTCAGTAACCAAGAAATGAGTTCTGGTTTGGGAATAGCCACTAGGAAGGTCAGAAGTGAGGTTACTGATAAGACCATGAGTGTTGGGTGTTTTCTCTTTTTTTGCTGATTGGTTGAAGCACAACTGGGAAATGGATATTCTGAGAACTTCCACTTTCCAGCAACGTTATAGTTGCTTACTGCTTTTGAACAAAAATATTTATTCAAAATTGCTTGATTAAAAAAATAATCCATTTTTGTTCATTCTGCCATCTGTATTTGCACTTACAAGAGTGCCATTAGCATAATTAAATTAACACGTTTTTCTCCCACTCTTTCTTATGTTGCCATGTACTCCAACATATTTATACAATTTGAAGTGAGGATGCATTTTATAGTTAAATCATGGATTTGAACTGATGATGTTTCTTGTTAAAATTCTATCCTAAAGCATTGTCTTCAAGTCTTAAATGACTGTGGTGTTATAATATTTAATTTAAAATCATACAGATCTATTTTTTTACAAGTTTATGATACTGATAAAGATACTAGGGAGAAGACATATAACCAGGAAAGTAAGCAAATAATTTTGAAGAAAACACATTTACTTCAGGTGCCTGTCATTCAAAATTTTGCACGATATGTTCATGCAATGACAGTACTCTGTTCTGTAGGTCTTGTACCTAGGTAGATTAAGTAATGATTTTTTATAAAATGTTAAACTGCAGCAATAAAGGCTTAGTAAAAGGGACATTTTCACCGTTACTTTGTCACAATAGGATTCTTCGCTTGCTTCTTTTGTGTATTTCAGATGCAAAAATTGCAATAATTACCTCTCCTACTACAGAATGCCTCTCAAAGGAAGCAATAATTATCAAGCCATGATTTTCAGCAACGTTTGAAGAAGATGCTGCATTTAAATAAATCCTGATTTTTCAGGAATACTTGGATGGCCAATATCTATATGTCCAACAACTATAACTCAGAACGATCTGCTACATGTTCCATAGGTGTTGTGAAATAAGAAGGAGCAGTTTGTCTCTTTTAAATCTTTTGAGGGTTTCTTAACATATAATGCTTTGTATGGGTTATTTGTGCATACATCTATGAGATGTATTTTGCACAGACCACCCCATTAAAATTAGATATTTAATTTTTGTACCACTGAATTTCATTGGAAGCAGGCTGTCAAATTTCATATAGGTCAATGTGGTCTTTCAGACAAATCATACAGTAGTTATGGTTGGAAAGGACCTTAACGTCATCTAATTCCAACCCCTCTGCCATGGGCAGGTATGACACACACTAGACCATGTCTCCAAAGGCTCTGTCCAACCTGGCCTTGAACACCACTACAGATGGAGCATATACCACTTCTTTGGGCAGCCTGTTTCAGTGCCTCAGCAGCCTCACAGTACAGAACATTTTCCTTATATCTGACCAGTACATCCCCTATTTAAGTTTGATCCTATTACACCTTGTCCTGCCACTACAGTCCCGGGGATCCCTCCGGCATCCCTACAGGCCCCCTTCAGATACTGAAAGGCTGCTAAGAGGTCTCCATGCAGCCTTCTCTTCTCCAGGCTGAACAGCCCCAGCTTTCTTAGCCTGTTTTCATACGGGAGGTGCTCCAGTCACATGATCATCCTCGTGGCCCTCCTCGGGACTTGGTCCAGCAGTTCCATTTCCTTTTAATGTTGAGCACACCAGAACTGCACACAGTACTCCAAGTGAGGTCTTATAGGAGCAGAATAGAGGGGCAGGATCACCTCCTTTGACCTGCTGGTCACGCTCCTTTTGATGCAGCCCAGGATACAGTTGGCTTTCTG
>JANRGW010043600.1:0-28702 GCA_024733675.1 Psilopsiagon aymara | reverse complement strand
AGATGAGGAACAGTTCCTTCCCCAGAGGGTGCTCAGCATTGGAACTGCCCAGGGCAGGGCTGGAGCCACCATCCCTGTGAGTGTTCACACACTGTGGAGATGAGGGCTCAGTGCCATGGGTTAGTGGTGGCCTTGGCAGTGCTGGGGAACGGTTGGAGTGGATGAGCTTAAAGGGCTTTTCCAACCTGGTTGATTCTATGATTCCATGAACAAATCTGGTTTCAATCACAAAAACATCTCCTGTAAACATGACTTTAAAGGCTGAGCCCTACATATTTGCACCTGAAATAGAAGAAATAACGAGAGGTATTTGGAACACCATGGGAGAAACTTCCATTAGGAGAGATAAGCCTTGTTCTTACTGTGAAACTCCAGCTTTTTCCAAGGTGCAATAATTTTGCTGGGCCATTGACAAAGCGGTTTAAGCTCTGTAAGCTCCTCTCATTGCCCCAGCTTAATACAATGCTTAGAGACACTTTGACAAATGCAGACCCTTGAAAATACTGAAGCTAATGCTGGCTCCAGGCAAACGTTGTTAAATTAGCTCAAAACTGTTTAATGAGAAATTAAACCCATTTGGCTTACAAAGCATTCCTGAGAATATTCATATGCAAGAACACTGGGCTTTACAAACATGACATGAATTCGGGTTCACTTCCCAGTTGTCAGCATGCTTCCCAACAAAACCAAGTGTGCCATCCCCTACTCAAATCTGAGAAGCGTTTAATGGCTTTTTCTTCCCTTGCATTCAACACAAAAAATGATACAAGTCCCTATGTCAAGGGACAGGTAACCGGGGAATACCGAACACATCATTTTGAATTCACTCTTCCAAGGAAGCTCATGTTTGCAGAGATTCATTTAATTCAAATGGAATTTTAATGGAAATCATAATGCTTCCTTTTAATATAAAGACTTTCATTGCTGATGGAGTGCTGTGTTCAGTTTTCTCCCAGCCACATCCAGGAAAGAACGGCCTACCAGCACCTGTGTGCACTCAAACACAGAACTACCAGTCAGCTACCTTTGATCCCAATGGAAATAGGAGAGGTTCCAGATGATCAAAGTGCCAAAAGAGTGGTTAGGTCCTTCCACAAGGAGCCTGCAGAGCTCCCTGAAGCTCTTCTGAACATAACTCCCCTGAGGGGCCCAATTCATTTCTGATACTCTCAATGCCCCTACCATGTGCTGGTAATACCAAAGCTCAGGAGCACAGCAATCGGGCTGTGTGCCTTTGAAAACCTGGCTGGAGGAGGCACCTATTAATAGCACTGTCACTCTGGGCTTATAACATGGTAGAGGTCAGGCTCTTTGCCATGGAGACCGACGTACCTTGTCTCCCAGAGGGGTGCTCCAGCTGCCTGTTACCAGGTTGCCACCAGGCAGAAAAGAAAACCAAATTCGAAGAGCGAATACGCAAGAAAAAACCCAACTCTGTGGCTAGGGCACTACCCAGAGACACAGAGATCCCAGCCCTGCTTTCTGCACCAGGAATTGCTCACTCTGCCCTAAAGAACCATTATACAAAACAGATAAGCAACACCACGAATTAAAGGATTACCTTTTCCCCCTCATTTTCGTTACTTCTCCTGACTCTGACACTTACAGGCCCAGCTCAAAATTCAGAGCTCTGTATATACCTGCACCAGAGGCCGCATCATTTGCCCACACACATAAAGCCTTTGCAGCAAAGCTCTTCCCTTGCCATCTCCATGTATGCATTCACCACAAGCACATTTTACAGTAATTTGCAACTGCAGCTAAAGCAACAGGGACCAATTCTTCCTGTGCTTGTGACTGCGCACACTGAACTATTTGTGGCTCAGTTAGGGAAAACGTGTTAAGTACATGTCACTTGTTGCTTTGTCCGTGTCAACAATAAAGCACTACATTTTCTTCCCCTTCTTAGAAAGCCACTTCTAATTCCACAGGCGTAATCATTAAGCTATTTGGCCATCCTGCTAACATTAATATGCCAGGTACATCAGCCAAAATGCAGATCCATCTGCATCTTAAATTCAGATGTTTAAAATACTCATCACTGTGCACTTAACGTCTACCTTTTCCAGCACACCTCTGCCCAAGGAGTGCATGAAATGCAGTCACTACAAGAGAACCTTTAGCATTTTCCTTATTAAAATGTTTCTGTTTACAGACAAGGTGATGAAGTTGAACAGCCCTCCCAGTTTGCTAGATAACAAAGAAGACTCTTTAATCCTCACTGATTCCTTTGTGGAGAACTCAATGAGTCTTTTGCATTTATGCATCACTTTGTGCACATGCATGTCAAAGGGCTCTTGCTCCTAAAAGAAAAGGCCAGACCAGATTTCTTTTATTGCCAGCAAGATTTTCTCCATCAGCCAGATGGACAGGGATCCGTGTTCATCTTCACTGCCAAGTACCTTTTGCACCCAGCCTCCTCTGCTCCAACCCTAAAATCAGCCAAATCCAACTTCTTCAATATTTGAGGACTGAAGAAAGGCGTTTTGATCCTTCCATAGTTCCTCATTGCTATTTCAAGAGAAGCAAGTACTGAATAATGGTGTGTTTGTATTTCTTTTTCTGTGTGGGTTCACATGCAGGGTTTGGCTGGATGCTGCCCTGGTTTGTGGAGTTTTTGGATGCAGGGGTGTGCTTCATTAAGTAGAGCACATGCTTAGTAGAGCAGCAAGACAAAATCATTTCTTTCACCATTAACTTCGCCTGGAGGTTGGACTGACAGAGTGAACTGGACTTATTTCCTCCAATTTCAATGTGATTTCATTTTGTTCAATTTCCAGAAGATGTTAATTAAAGGATTTCCATTTTAATGTTAAAAATAACATTCCTATGTTAAAAACTCTTTATTCTGAAAACCTGCTATCCTGTGCAAGATACAATGATTTTCTTCTATCACATCCTGGGTGGAAGAGCTGTGCAGAATTATGCCCTGCCTGGCCAGTTTTAATCTTCTAAGCATTCCTGTATCAGAACTCTTCTTATGCTTCCATGGTCAATTTACATTTCTAGTTCGAGATTGACTGAGAAGTGATTATATCCATAAGGTGGAGAAACCATCAAGAAATACAGTGCAAACTAAACTGCAGCCCTGAACATCAAGCCTGCCAGTTAAACCCTCTCCTAAGCACATGCACAGTACTAACTTTGCAGATAAGCACTGAGGTGTCAGTGCTAAGCGTAGATTCTATTTAAACAACAAATATACTAACACTGTTCTCTGAATCTCGCACTCTTTTCGGTACCTTTATGGGATAACTGAGCACATGACACAGGCTCCTGAGGTAATCCTCTTGGATAGCTGTTGTTCCCTTGCTTCCTCATTCCCTCCCCTTTGAGCCAGAAAGCACAAGCTGCTGGGGCTACTCCTGAGATCCCAGCAGGTAATGGCTTTCCTGCTCCTGTCTGGCAGTAAGGAGAAAGCAGGAAGGCTGGAATCAAAGGGTCTGATCCCAGACTCATTTAAGCAAGCTCCAATATCCCTTTAAAGCTACAGGGAACAGATAAAGCCAGCTGTAACAGTTGGTGTTAAAACACTTAAAGCATCCAGTGCTGGCAGGAGGTTGAGGATTTTAGGTGAGGCTGCTGCCATTCACAGCAGGAGAGGATTTTTAGCTCCTAATGTAACAAGAACAAAGAGAGGACAACAGCAATGCAGGCAAAATTTCAATTGTAAATTGAGCCCTCATTTTAGTTCTGTAATACAGATTTCTTAACAACTATAACCCGTGTGAGCAACGGGATCTTTGCAGAGGGTTGATGTTTCTCTTTGCTAGCTGTATCTGAGCAAGAAAACCTGTTCAGTTATCATACAGCATTTTTCAACCTTGTTAATGGAGTTTAATATTAAATAGGAGTACATTCTGTGAAGGAAGCCTAGCTGTGATTCTTTGTTTTGCTGAGTAGGTAGTGTTTAAATCAATAGCAAGGGCATTCTTCTTCTACCCTTGTGCACCTTTGATCTGCTTTTGAGCACTCTAAAGGAGAACAGCAATACAAAACACCACCATGCTGTTCCATTCTAACTCAGAAAGGTAAGATAATCATGAAAATGTATTTATGATCAATCTTTTTGGGTTTGTGAACAAAACATGTATCCAATACTTTGTGTATGCTCCAAAGACAAAGGAAGTATGGGCTGAGTCCTCTCAAGAAAGAGAGAGAAGGGAAATAAAAGACATTTATTTCCTTGATAATGGTGTTCGACAAACTCTAACAATACAGCCTGTTGCAGGAAAGAGCTGGCTGGCAGTGTGACACAAACACACTGCAAATAAGCAATAAGATGTCAGTCTGCTAGGAGAGAGGCAGAAGAGCCTGAGACCGTGAAGGCTCCATACCTGCCTCTTGGGGTTTTTGCATTGGTGCAAACAAGATACAGAAATGGACTGTGCCACCCCTTTACTGTGTTATCTACTGCCAGCAACTGATCCACACCAGTGCTGGTTTAGTCAAAATTGAAGTGGAATACAAAAAACATTCCAGCATTATGTCAGCACCACTTCTCGTCTAGTCATTAAGATTCAGTACTTACAACAGAGTACTCTTTCCACATTCCTTATAACGAGAAAAAGCAGCAAATGGCTTTTTCCTGAATCCAAGTATCTCATCTTTTCTGCACATAATCCTGCATGGATCAGTGACACCACACAGCCCTGTGAGGCTGAGAAAGACTGACAGTAGAGTGTATCTACCTTCCAGCAGCAGCCTGGACAGAGTGCTTGACATGCAAGGCAAGCCTGTCTTTGCCACGCTTCAGATTCTACACCTGATGATTCTACTCAGACTTGGCATTTTGCCAGTTCAGATAAAACCATTCTAGTACAAATGCTGTTCTCCTGTCACTGGCTCTGAGAGCCATTCTGTGAACAAACAAGTGATGTAATTCCATAGCAATGGCATTATCTAAATTCCATTGATCCCATGTCAAACATGGGTTCATCTTGCTTAATTGGGGCAGTGTGTACACACTTAACATCAGGCATGTACTAAAATAGCATGTAGCACCCAAATCTGTTAAAGAAGCTTTCCACTCCAAAGGAGTAGTAACCAACACTCACCACTTCTTCTGTTTCTTACAGCTCCTAGACTGCAGACATCGTATTTTTTGCATGCTGCAAACTTGTCTCTTAGTTACCATGCCTAGAGGATTCCTCAAAACCCAAACCTTAGATTACCAGTCATCAAATCTCAAGCACACAGATGGATCCAGCACTTAGTGTAAAGTATTCAACTATCCCACCACTACCTCTGAAAAGGTCACGAACTAGGACAACAGCATGACTTGCACAACACATCAATACCATCCTCAACACATATCCTGCATCCCTGGCTCAACACTCACCATCTCTCATGCTGTGGCAGGAAAGCACTGGCCAGGATTTTACAGTGCAATCTTGGTTTCACCTCTGAGAAAGAGGAAGACTTCAGAGCTTACTGCCAGCTAATGCTGAACTGGGCTCACCAAAGCACCAAGGAGCACAGCAAGGCCTGCGCACCCCCACATATCATTCAGTTAAGTCCATGAGATTTTTGTGTGCACGTGAGAGAGGAAAAAGGGATGAGAGGAAAGAAGGGAATGCTTTACTGACAGCGCCTGACCAGTCCAGATGTAGGCATCAATCAGTACCTCTCACTTCAGTATCTCTCACTTATGTTTGCTGCTGGCCAGAAATGATCAAACGTGCAAAATATTCAAGTTATCAAACATGACCAAGAGCGCTACCATAATAAGAGAGTAACTGCCTGACATGCTCACCTTCAAACTCGAGGCTTTAAGAGATTATGATTCCAACATTATCAACAGATAAAACATGACTAAACAAACTCCCAAACCCGCTTTATATAGACATATAGTCCCAATGTTTTACCCCTATTGCACTGCCTTGGGATCAGCTTCATCTAATATTATTAAGTGATTAAACACATCCCTGAAAACAAACACAGATAAGGATGTAGCCAACTGGGCTGGCACCATTTGCAAGCACCTTGTTTTCATTAGCAGCTTTGCAGATATGGAGAAAACAACGTGAGAAGGATTTTATGTGGAAATGAACTGCAGGACGGAAAAAAACCCCACCATGGGTTTTGTTCCTTTTCAGCATCTTCTTCTTCCTATGCAATTAAATACAAGCCTTAATTTATGAAAATTAAAGCAGAGCTGAACACGGAATGTGACACAGAAATTAAGTGTATCTCAGAAACCTGCCATTTGACCCATAATGATGGAAATGGTTTTACTGCCCAGATGGTAATTATATTTTCAAATGATATCATAATTATTCCAACGCAAGTGACCTTGTCATGTGTAGGTCTTAAGAACTGCTTGTACCCTAGAAAGAGCAGATTTTAGACTGCTTGCAAGCTGAAAGTTGATTATACTGAAAAACTGCATACTGAGAAATAATGTGTTCTGGCCCAGTGAGAATGAGCTGACTGGAAGCAAGGTGAGGCACCAGTTAAAATCTATGCAGTACCTTTCCTTCTGCACACTTGGGAAGGGAGAGCTGCTTTTAAGGTAGATAAATTACCATGTTGCAACCACTGTTCAAATGCATAGCAAAATACCTTTAAGGTACACAGCCTGATCTGGTAGGACTCAGCTAGTACACATTCCCTCCTTACTGAACTCTTCGGTAAAGCTTCCCGTACATTCAGCATGGGAAAGTTCAGTAAAGCTTCCCTTACACTGTCTGCATGAAACAGAGTCATGGAAACCCATATGAAATCAGATTTCAATCAGATTAAAAGGTAAACAAAGGAGTATTTGTCATAACTGTTATAATTACCACTGCAGATTCTATTGTTTCCATTTCCATCACTCAGACAAGAAAGTTACACTGAACATCATCTTAACATATTGTTTATTCTCTGCATGTCACGTGGGATCCAGGATAGTCGAGCTACTGAAAACAACACTCAAATGATTTCTGCTTGTTCCAAAGTTGTTTTCAGGCACTGCTATGTGTTCTGTGTTTTATTTGAAACAGACTGTGCTTGTCAAACCACATTCTTGCTTGTTCTATTAAAACACTTCTTCTATCCTCATCATTACAGCATCTGAATTCATTCTGGTACTGTAGTAACAACAAAAACACACCACCAAAAACCAAAACCAAACCACTATACTCCAGTTTATTCACTCACCACAGAAGGAATGTCTGCAATACAGCACAGCAGTATGGCCTGGAGGGAGACTGTACATGCATTTTCAAAGTGCATTTGGATATGAATTAAGCAACATCTGAGAACCCTGCTCTGCCTATGGACTAAAAGGTGATACCATGGCCCTTAGTTTGCACCTCAAAGGATTCATAACCTCTGAGGATTAGTGTTAC
This sequence comes from Psilopsiagon aymara, assembly GCA_024733675.1. Lineage (NCBI taxonomy): Eukaryota > Metazoa > Chordata > Aves > Psittaciformes > Psittacidae > Psilopsiagon > Psilopsiagon aymara. The sequence goes on along the minus strand of JANRGW010043600.1, from coordinate 21,368 downwards.
TAACCCTGGTTTGGCTTCGAGCTCTATAATGGGGCCAAAACCTTGAACTTGATTAGTTCTTAGTAGGGCAGAAGTATAGAGAATGAAGATAAGCTCTTGTGTGAGCAGAAGCCCATGGTAGCGAAAACCACACTAGAGTATTCAGTGCCAGCTGGGCCATAGCATGTGCATCATCACACCACGGTACTCAAGCTAGGAACAGAAGTTTCTTGGGAACCAAAGTTCTGAGACAGAGCACTCGGTAGTCTAGCTACTGAAGAAAAGATAAGGACTATCTGCACGGTATAAAAAGCAATCTGTGAAAAATCCCTGCACAAAACCAAGCAGTGTTGTCCTAGAATCCCGTTCCAAATCCTACCCTGTCCTCCTCTGACACTTGAGTTGTATGAGCTAGCAATTGGCTGCACCAAAGGAGGAAATTGCTTATTATATTACCCATTATGCTTCTGTAACTATGTATGAAAATAGGGATGCCATCTATAGATATGAAACATGGCATAATGACAGCCCATAAACATACTATTTCACCAGAGAAAAAAACAAAGATGACAAGGAGGCTGTAAACAACCTAAATCAATCCACTGCAGGGATAGTAAGAACCATCCCCAAAGTCACCCTTTCCAGGGGTAAAACCAATCATTCATCATCTGTAACTGGATCTAAAACACTGACCCTGGAGGTAGGAAAACATGAAACACCTTCTACTGACAGAATGAGCAGAGCCTACCCCATGACTTCACCCAAACCAGCGACTGCACTAACAGCAAACAACCTGCACGAACCACACGGAGCCTAGCTTCCATCTTCAGTGCTTTGCATGCTTTGGATGCATATTCATTGCTCAACACACGGATTTGTAGAAAACTTTTACCTGTTCACCAGGATATAGGAACACTTCCCATAGGATATCATGGAAAACACAGGGACTTAAATGCTTCCAGAACAGCCACAATGCCATATCCACTGTCCCTCAGTGCTACACCCGCTCCAGCTCCCTACAAGGGACATAACAAGGTGGACTGTGGGAAAGTGAAAAACCAGACTTGAGAGGATGCAGGGCAGGATCCAGTGTCAGGGAGCAGATGCTGGAATGAGCTGGGATTGCTGGCCATCTTTACTACTGATGTTGTTTAAAACATAGAATAGGTTGGGTTGGAAAGGACCTCAAAGCTCATCCAGCTCCAATCCCCTGCCATAGGCAGGGACACCTTCCACTAGAGCAGGTTGCTCCAAGCCCTATCCAACCCGGCCTTTAACACAGCCATCATCAAGAACTAGTTTGATGGTGGCTAGATAAGGGCACTGCAGCACCAAGCAGACCAGCTGAGGGGCAAAACCAAAGGCTGAGGGGCAGAAATGATAAAGGCTAAAAAAACAAGCTGACTGAGAATGAGGAAAAGAGTGACAGAGATTACATGATCAGGTGTTTTAAAGAGACAGCAAATGAATTTACCCATTACCCTTGAAATTCCAAACTGTTACATGCACTGGAACAGGTTCTGCTAAAGAATTCAAGTTGATTTAAGAGGTAGAGATAGAGCAGCTATCAGAGGAACACAAGCTACAGAAGCAACTTTCAGTAACTTGCAATGCATCGTGAAGGATACCTCAATGCTATGATACAAAACTACAATTTCCAGCAGTTTTCAGTGATTTTCCTTGGCAGTTTTCCTTTTTCAAGCTAAAAGCCTCAAACCCTGCTTGGTCTCGGGCAAAATTTGGGACTAACAGCAAGGAGGCATAAGATGATAATGTTTGGCAGTGTAGAATTCTCTATCATGTAAGCAGGGTGTAATCATATTTCTTGTCTGAAAGCAAAGGCTACTGCATCCCATTTTCTGCAATTCTATTCATTAGATGAACATGCTGCAAATAAGACGTTAGTAAATTTTTGTGATGTACCACAAAATGATTGGTACTAAGTTTTATGTAATAGTGCCTAAGTGAAACCAGCCTATTTCAACATTGAGAATCCCAGCTAATTCTGTAAACACATCAAAAAGTAGGATATTGAACCTACAGGGCTTAAACCCAGGGTAAGGTACTTAATAGGTATCTCGACTATTTAATAGTATAAATACACAGAGCGCTTGGAAAAGTCTAAGAAAGGGAAATATAATTATGAAAGAAAACCCCCCATATACCTAATTAACATTTATGCCAGGGCAGTGATTGTCCCCTGTGCTGGGCACCGGTGAGGCTGCACCTCAAATCCTTATTCAGTTCTGGGCTCCTCACTACAAGGAGAGACATTGAGGTGCTGGAGTGGGGCCAGAGAAGGGCACCGGAGCTGTGCAGGGCCTGGAGCACAGTGTGATGGGGAAAGGCTGAGGGACCTGGGGGGTTCAGATGGAGAAGAGAAGGCTCAGGGGGACCTCATCGCTGCCTACAACTGCCTGAGAGGAGGATGGAGCCAGGAGGGGGCTGAGCTCTGCTCCCAAGGAACAAGGGATGGGACAAGAGGAACCGGCCTCAAGCTGCACCAGGGCAGGGTTGGATGGAGCTGAGGAACAATTCTTTCCCCAGAGGGTGCTCAGCATTGGAACTGCCCAGGGCAGGGCTGGAGCCACCGTCCCTGCGAGTGTTCACACACCGTGGAGCCGAGGGCTCAGTGCCATGGGTTAGTGGTGGCCTTGGCAGTGCTGGGAATGGTTGGACTGGATGAGCTTAAAGGGCTTTTCCAACCTGGTTGATTCTATGAGTGCATGCTTCACAACACGGTCACATTTAAAACATCCTTCACCTCTTTCATCTCAGTCTTTGATACACAGCATAAAACCCTCCAGAGCCAAGCAGAGCGATCTGAGCTTGAATTCAGGGTATTTACTGAGGGAGCAGACAACAATCATGCCAAAAATTGCTTCACCTTTTCTCCCATGGCTGCCACATCACAGTGATTGAACTGCCCCTTCTGTGCAACTTGCTGGGCCAACAAGGAGGAAGGAAACCAAAGGGAAATTGGTCACTGGAGGACTTCTCAGCTAGTTCAAGACAAACAGGCACAAGGCAACTGAAAAACAGTGATAGCTTCACTCTCAGTTATCTAGCTCCTAGCTAGAGTGACTGATATGAACACTGAGTTAAAAGTAATGCAGGCAGATGCAGTTATCCGCTCAGAAGCTACCTTTCTTAGGATGCGAGAGGTTTTCAATGACTGACAATACAAGTAACACACAAGTACAAGTAATTAATGCATTGAGATCCTAATACCTTTAAGTAACTAAGTAAATGCAAGACCTGGCTGCACAAAAATTCCTAAATCAACTTATGAATCCTATACAATTCTTTTGCAGCATCCACAACAGCAGGAAATGTAGAGACAAGGAGGATCCATTGTCTTTTCATGTTTCTTAGTCCAGAATATAGTAACACAAGTCAGTGCACTGGCCTCATCAGACAGGAATTCTGGCTCAAAACAAGGGCTTAGGGAAGAGGCACACAAGAAGGCCTAAAGACCCATCATAACACATAAGGATGAATTAAGCACCAGGAGAGGATGGATGAACGCAATTTAGCAGACACACTGCTGAAAACTGGTCACCAGAGCCAAGTGTTCCTGACACAAAACTGTCCCATGGCACCTATTTGAGATGAGGATTCACAGCCAAAAACCTGGTTCAGTCAGATGCAAAGTCACAGCCTTTGGTGTGTTGTTAGAAAGAAAGAGTATCTATAGGCAAGAAAGTAAAGCAGATATTGCATCAATAGGCAACATATTAGAGAGTACTACACACACATCCATTCCTACAATAGTCAGTAGGCCCATCAGCTTGGGCAGTACGTAAATACTGCATCCAGGACCAGAGGCAGCCAGGACTCAGCACGCAGTACTTACCTGCTGGGTTTGCAAGATAAACCCACCACGTTTCTCTATCAATACAGTGCTTTGGCCAGCCTATATGATTTCCCAGGAGTGCAGAATTCAGATGTTAGCACAACACTGATAGCAAAACTGAAGTGAGCTTTAAGGGCCAGGGAAATAAATGGTCTTGCTCTACCAGCACATGGCGTAGAGATGTCGGACAGCAGCTGAGAACACTCATACCTAAACAGATCAACAGAAACCTATTTCAGAGCAGGTCTTGAGCAACTTGGAAAAAGACTTTCTGGAGACCTTTTCCTAGCAAAGGTCTTCTCTTCCCAGATCAGAAAGGCAGGCTCGGAAGATTCATTCATTTCTGCCGTTAGTTAATAGACTCTCAATTATTTAAATAAAGTAATTGTGGCAGTCTCCTGCCAGGCCTGAAAGACAGGGTGATAAGCCTCCCATAGCTAATTACAGCCACAACCATCCTAAATCCTCTCAGAATCTCCGTCATAGAAATACTTTTCTGTGGAATAATTACCTCTTACACGCCCAATCCTATTCCTGACATGCATATTTTAATGCTCTGACATTTTAATGCCATCTGCTGCAAAGAAGCCCAGCCTGCCACACTGTCAGAACTCAATCCACGCACCAGCTTCCTACTCTCCACCATTCCACTCTTCCCTTGCATACAGAGGAATTGCTTCTCCAATGCCCAGTGTTATGATGTACCCTTTGGCATGGATAAAAGACACCACTAAAACCAAACAATGGCAATTCTCAGCCTATTTGTACATTTTGTGGCTATAATTTCTGTAAAGTCAAGAGGAATTAAAGCCTGCTGCCCTTGGAAGCACCAACTGCCTTTGGATCGTGTTTTATGAGGCACTTGTGAATGCAAGAGAAAGAATGTACCATCCCTGGCAGTGTTCAAAGCCAGGCTGGACTGAGCCCTGGGAGACATGGTCTAGTGTGAGGTGTTCCTGTCCATGGAAGGGGGATCGTGTAAGATCCATTCCAACTCAAATCGCTCTATGATTCTGTGATGATTTGTCAGCCTGATCCCAAAACTGACCTGTGCAGCAGAGCATGGAACTCCACCGCATTTGCTTCCACAGCTGAAACATCTTAACGAAAGCACTCACTATTCCTGTAATTTACTTGTGAACTCTTCAGAGACACCATGATCTGAAGCCAGACACTCCTACCTGGATATTGCTTCCCGAGCCGTTTGTTAGAAGCCACGCTTAAGGAGAAAGGAGTAAAAGAAAAATGATGTCAGGCTTTCCCTGACAGCACTTCATCAAAGCTTGTGTCACTGCTCCCTGTTTGAGGTGGATCCAGTTTTCCTCAGTTCAACAGAAGAGGAGGGAAAACCCATTAAAACCAGTAATGTGGGGCACAAAAGCAATTTAGAGAGGAACTAAGGGCACGTGTGGTAGCCAACACTCATGTTTGGAAACTCGCTTTTGAGCACTATGCCTCTGATTTGCACACCCTGCCCTAAACACTGTCCAAAAACCAGAGAAGATTAACGTTCTGCAATATAGATACTTGCCTCCTAGCACAAAATAGCTTTTAACTGGGTAACATTAAGCAAGGAAGATCATGTCTACTTTGAACCATCCATGTATCACTGCACCACATGTGCAGGTTTTTTGGCACAGACCATAACTCTTCTGCACAAATTGTATCCAGAAATTCAGCCACAGACCATTCAATCAAAGCTTCTCCCTTGGTTATAACTGTGCTAACTTGACACTATTCCTTTTTCAGATTCAAAAGAACCCCCACAGATACTCTTGATATTACATCTACAGGAGAATACAGATAAGAGATTAGCCTGCAGGAGCAATTTCTGCATGGTGTAGTCAACATTTTGTCCCTATTAAGGCTATTTTTCATACAGAAGGGAAGTACTGATTGCTTCTAAACAATTTTTTACTTGAAGTCAGGCTTAATTCCTACCTGTTATAATAACTCATCTAGGTAACTGGAAACCTGGGTAAGACAATGCCCTGCAGTACCACAAACCAAAACCAAAGGCAAAACCATGAATAAGAAATAGCAGAATTACTCATTATAAAGTCTGCTCCTTAACTGCCCTTCAGTCGTGCAAAGCTCAGATCAGACACTTCAAAGCATTGATAAATACTCAGTTCTGGAATCGGAGAAGACAAGGAAAACCTTGCAAAGAAGGATATCTGAATGAATTAGGACTGTTACCCATAACAGCTGGGAGGTGGATCAATGACAAACTGAACATGACCCAGCTTCAGTATGTGCTTGAGCCCAGAAACCAGCCATGTGCTGGGCTGCATCAAAAGGAGCATGACCAGCAGGTCAAAGGAGGTGATCCTGCCCCTGTGCTCTGCCTTGGTGATACCCCACCTGCAGCACTGTGCGCAGTGCCGATGTCCTCAGTGTAAGAAGGACATGGAGCTGTTGGAGCAAGTCCAGAGGAGGCCACGAGGATGATCGGGGGCTGCAGCAACTACCTCCCTTAGGAAGACAGACTGAGAACACTGGGGTTGTTCAGCCTGGAGAAGAGAAGCTGCATGGAGAGATCTCAAAGCAGCTTCCAGTGTCTGAAGGGGACAACAAGGATGCTGGAGAGGGACTCCTCGTCAGGGACTGTAGCGACAGGACAAGAGGTGATGGGTTCAAAATGGAACAAGGCAAGTTCAGGTTAGAGCTAAGGCAGAAGCGCTTCCCTGTGAGGGTGCTGAGGCGCTGGCACAGGGTGCCCAGAGCTGTGGCTGCCCCATCCCTGGCAGTGTTGAAGGCCAGGTTGGACACAGGGGCTTGGAGCAACCTGCTCCAGTGGAAGGTGTCCCTGTCCATGCAGGGGCTTGGAACTGGATGAGCTTTAAGGCCCCTTCCAACCCAAACCAGTCTGAAATTTTGTGATTCTAAAAGCAGAGACAAAAAGTGATGGAAATCCTGGCAACAGAAATTCTCCAAACCAGACTTGATGCAGTGCAACCAGTACTGTAATAAACAGAGTAATGCTCCAAGACCACAGCAAGACCACTGTTCTCCAAGTCCAAGTCAGAGAAATCAAGGGACAGTAAAAGCATTCAAGTAATTGATGTCTCATTGTGTCTAATCACTGAAATTTAACCCAAGAAAAAAGAGCTGATTTTATATTACTGAAATCAATTGTTCATTTGACAAAACTTGAAGACCACTGAGCCTTTCTGCTGAGCTGAAGCTAATTACTGTCATGCCACCCTCCAGAGACTCAGCTTGAAGTAACAGTCCAGAATTAAAACATGAATCTGAAGCATTGTCAAAGTTTTGCATACTTAAACTTTCTTAAAATTGTCTCCAATTATTTAACATATATATTTTATATTTGCAATTGTTGTTTTGTAAGGAATTAATGAGAAGGGAAATCATACCCAGTACCAGAGTGTTCTGTCTTCCAGTACTAAAGACTAATGACTTCTAACCATGAAATGCTATTTCCTGTTCCATGCTACTTGAGTTCTCTAGATCCAGGGCTGCTCAACTCAGCAGAACCTGACTCTATTTTGACAGCAGGCTGTATGATTCAGAAAGCAAGCAACCCTCTCCCATTTACAAACTGCTCAGTGACTACAAGTGTCAAGAGCCTGCAGCTCCTACTGGGAGAGCTCAAAAAGAACAAAGTGCTGCAGGAGCCCTCTCCTCAGAGGGCATTTCATCTACACAGGGAAATTCCAGTCTAAGCCCACAGAGCCAGCACATGCTACAGACCATTACATATGAAGATGCCGCTCCTGATTGCTGAAGACAGCTTCCCACCATGGCTTGACCTGGCTGTTGACACATCCTTGCTAGGTGCTCCCTGCTGACCGCTATCAGAGTGCTGGGCCGCACTGTTACTCTCATGCTTGTTGTTATCTTGTGTGCTAACCTACCAGGCTCCCCGCAGGAAGGTCTCCCAAAATGTAGGGAACTAAACAAGACTTCAGGTGACCTTCATTACTTCAGAATGGAGGTTCTGTCTCCCACTTAAAAATCCCTTCCCCTCAAAAGGTACAATAATTTTGTCCAATGCTGCTTTGATTGTAGTCAAGCTAGCTCTCCTATGCTTCAAATAGCAATAAACCCCTCAAATGATTGCTTATCTGTTTTCCTCATCCAGCATTTCACAAGGGAGAAAGCTACCGCAATTTGAAGATGCCACTCTTTGGAACTGCAGAAACGGGTTCCATCCAATCATGGCTTGCTGCTAGCGAGTGACAATTGTTTGGTACCACTTTATTCTTGCAGTGCTACACTAAAAACCAGTATGCATACAAACTCTATACTGATCATACAAACACTGGCTTACTGGTTGTGACTAGACAACCAACAACTTAAAATACATTTTTATGGGTTATTTTGTTGGCTCAGTTCAAATCACAGTGAGGAAAAGAAACCATAAATATCACTGAAAAACACTTCCACAGAGAGAGGGAGAAAAAGAAGATGAAGCAGGTTTCCATGGTTACTTGGTTAACCATCTCCAGTTTGCTGTTTATATAGTTTAACAACTACAAGACAGTATAAACAAGAAAAAATGAAATATTTATTAAGATCTACATTTCAGAAAGCTCCTACCAGATGTCACTTCTGTTTCATCAGCTGACTGTGCAATGAAGCTCTAAAAGACACACTGACATCTACTAGTTCCTGGTGCTCTCATGGACTTTACATAGAACAAACCCTTCCTGAACATACACAGAGGGAGCCCTTGACTCATGGCTATTTACTAACATATAATCTATAACTTATATTCAGTAGAAGATGATTCCTTGCCCTGAGACCAATAAGAATACTGCAGGTGTCTCACTTAAAAGGAAAAGCTCCTGCTGGGCTGTCAGCTAAAGCTAACTGACCACCACAGGCTGCTCACAAGTTCCATTCATTTCACCAGCTGCAGCTTTAATCACTTCCAATGCAAAAGAAGTTCCTCTTGAGTCATCACCCTAAATGAAAGGTTAATGGTGTATAACAGCACTTCTCAGCAAAAAAAATCATCTAAATCAGGCCATTTTTATTTTGACCTTCTATGGAAATAAGCTTCCTATTGTCTGGGGGAGGAATGGCAAGAATGACTACTGCTACCACTAGTACTGGCAAGGCTCCAGACTCATAATCAAAAGCCCCAAAGTTCTATATGGAGTCCCCAGTGCAGGAAAGCTTGGAAGTATTTGGCTGTCAACTTCCTTCAGCTAAAGGCAGCACTTAATACCTTAACTCCTGTATGTATAGTCATCACACAGCAATGAAACTGACCCTAATAGTGAAAGCAGTCCTACAGTACTGAATTCAGTGATATGTAGAATCATTTGGGTTGGAAAAGACCCTTAAGCTCATCATGGCCAACTGTTAACCCAGCACTGCCAAGTCCACCACTAAACCATGTCCCTAAAGCACAACATCTCCACATTGTCTAAATGCCACCAGGGATGGTGACTCAAGTAGTACAGTCCAGTCTATTTCAACAGCATATAGACACTGAGACAGACAGATTTTCCTAAGCAGCAATGTTTTTCCTGCTCTGTCCTAGCCAAGAAGTGTGCTGGAAACAGCTATTGCAGCTTGAACACTATCAGCCTCTCTACCATCCTACAGGCAAATTTCTGCACGTCATTGCTGCGGTGTGTTTGCTCAAGTTCCTATCAGTAAGCGCAGTTGTTATCCTTTTAAACAACTTTGAGTTCTGCAGAGGTCAACTCACCTCTCCTCCATGGCAGGATCAACTTCACTTAGGTTACTTTGCAACTGAGTTGTTGCTACACAGTGAGGGCCCCAAACGGCCTGCCCTGGCTCCCCTTTCCTAGCCAGCCACAAAAAGGTATTACATGTATTTTTATCTATATTACTTGTATAGAGGTATTTGAGTTTGGCAGAACTCAAAGAAAAACACTACTGAAGTTTATCTTGCAATGTTAGCTCCCTATCACTGCTCAAACAGTTAAGGTCAGTATTTAAAACTACCCCACCTCACTAGCTAGCTGTAAATGTCTACTCCGTAGTATTTTCAGAGCAATAGCCTAATCCAGATTTGAAAAGCAATTCATTGAACCAAAACGCTGGATATCTTTTGAATAATCTCTAAATCTACCAGAACTGCCCCTGAAAAGCACTAGCACATGGGATGCCATTATCCTTATAGCTAAAGATAATGTTCATTATATAATATCAATAGTCACAAAAAAAAAGAGCAGAGCAATACTTGTTTCTTATATACCCCGATGCTCTCCACATCACTCAAGGTGGAATTTTGCTCTCTTTACCGCTTTTCAGTATGGGATAAGCGCCTAACTCAGGCAAGCAAACTGCCTTTTGCTGTTCACAGAGATCAGAGCAGCAGAGGCTGCCTGAGAAGTGGAGGTACCTTGCAAGTATCCAGCTACGCTGCTTGCGAGAAAATGCTGAATCTTCTCCAGGAGAAAGCAAACAAGAACTCTATGGCTGCTGATCAAAAGTATTATCCTGTGGCTGCCATGACCTTAGCTCATTCTGCAGCACTGCGTAGTGTTACTGCAATCACAATTTTAGGCTGTACTAGGAAGCCTACAGCATGTTCCTTCACTTTCTTATTTGAGACAGCAAGATAAATAGAAGGCTTAAGGTTTTGACCCTTGTTCCCTCAATAATGAGTTCTACCCAATTATTTATTTGTGACCTTAGTATGGAAGCCTGCATGAGATTTTGATTCACATGGCCTAATTTCCTTAGGAGCCAGGGAAGGACTGTTTCCCCTTAAACCGCACCTCATAAACAACATATATTTTACTGCAGCTGCTTAATAGAACACTTCTTACTATAGTTCCCTATTTATGTTTGTAATCCGCCCAAGCAAATGCAATGAAGAGCACATACAGCCTGCAACAAATCACACTAGTCCCTTATTTTAACCCAAATTTACATCTGTGATAGAACGATCCAATAGTTACTTCCTGTCCTGTTTTATCATCTGTTCTTGACGTTATGTAAAGAGCTTATAGTAAATATCAACGTTGAGCTTTTATATAGCGTTCTTAATCCATAAGATCTCCACGCATTTTACAAAGGATGATCATTATCCCGCTTCATCCATGGAAGACAAAAACACTCAGAGATCTTCAGGGTGAAATTCGGATCTCAACAAATTCCCACAGACCCCAGTGAAGCCAGGACTGCACTTCAGACCACAATACCACCAGTCAGCCACAACAGCATCCACAGATAGATCTCAAAGCCTTCTGGAACACCAGTGGCCTGTGATTTCCACTCAGCAACTCCACACATCACTTAGGCATCATTCCAGAGATAACATGGACCTCCCATCCCACATAGGCAGCACTTTTCAAGTGTACTCTGCCTTCTCCCAGGTATCCTGCTTTACAACTCCAGACACACAAACGCTGCCATCCGCTGCGGCAAATAACTGCAGCCAAGTCCCCTACTTGGGCTTTAATACTGACATCAACACAGCTGCAGATAGATACACAGATATCAAGGTCTAATGTCACCACTGAGGTGTCTCAAAGTATTTTCACCTCCACACTGAAGCCCTCAAATCCCCTGATCTGTGTGTAATCAGACAGGAGTTGTCAAGCTTCCTGCCTCTGTTTTTTCCTCCCCTCTTCTAGATTTGTTTCTCATACCCACCCTCTGCACCTTGCTTTAAGGTAGATGTTTAAACTCACAGACTTCCTTAACTCTATAAACTGTCCTGCACTATTCAGAGAACCTAGAGCCAATATTGGAGCCTGGGAGGACAAGGACTGAAGGCAGATTGTGTACTGATGGCCACACAGGTTAGTGGGGCATCGATCTGATTGGAAATGCTGCATGCTACCATACAGCCATAAAATAAGCAGTAAAGCTATCTACTTCAGTAGCACATCTGATAACGTACTATCCAGACATGATGATCTGAGAAAACGTTAACTTATGACTTCGGATTAAAGTTAAGGTGTTACTGTTTTAACATACTATTTACCAACTACCTCAAGAACACCCTGGACCAAGGGAAAGCCAAGCAAGCTGACCCTGAGCACAAAGATGAGCCAAAGAGCTGGGATTCTTCAGGAGAGGATTCAGAACACAGCACACAATCTTAAGTAGCCAAGGAAGAGAAACGCATGCAAGCTTCCCTGCCCACAAAGACAATGGGAGTCATTCTGCATTCCACTGTACTCCACTCTTAACCCAGATAGATTATTATGATCAGCTGCTCCTAGAATCCCATATAGCAGATGAACCACCTACTGTGAAGCAGCACTGTCAGGAAGAGAATGCACGAAAGCAGAGGCAGTCGCATAATAGATTGCATCTTCTGGGACACACATTTTGTAGTATGATACCAGTTTCCAAGGAACATAATGGTAGCATTATGGACTTCCATGTCACTCCCTAACACATTTGCGACACAGAGAAAGATGTTGTAGGGGAAAGTATAGATGAAACATGCAAAGCTTCATCCATTTCCAAGCTTAGCTAGGTACAAGTCAAGTGCAAGACAAAGACAACCGCAGCACTGTGGATGCTGCCAGGCAGCTCCTGTGTGCATGCATAGATAGAAGGCACTAGAGCCGGCAGGAAAAGCAGGCTGGCAGGCTCCTAACATGTTTCTTTTGAAGGGGAGGATGAAGCGTAACCTCAGAGCGGCAGCAACTCAGATGACAACAGTTGAGTCTGAGGCATGTGCTGGCCAAGATGTGCTGCCTACAGCTCATTTGCCAGAAGCTAGAGCAGAAAAGAATGTTCTTCCCATCTTATTATTTTCCCCCACTTTTTTTTCCAGCACTGGTCTCCATCTCATTTCCAATATACTATCACACAGAAACAGCATGTGGCTTTCTGAAACACATCTAAAACACAAAACATAAACTAACTTTGAGATTGAAGTTTATACCAACCACATCCTGCCGTTTGGAAGTTGTAATCAAGGCTCTCAGCACACCAGCGTACAAATATGGATCACAACACGTGAAGAACACGAGACAACATTCAAAGTGAGGAAGACAAGAGAATTAATGAAAGAGAAAACTAAGGTAAGCAGAAACCTGTGAATTTAAACGCTAGGTCATGTGAAACCTTTACACATGGTGTAGTTAATGCTGAAGTGGAAGTATTACATAGAGAATATTTTTAACGTGACATATCTTACATGCCTAGTGGTGTGACTGTGAAATACATCTTGCTTCAGTTATAAAAGGTGTAACGTCCCTCAGACTGAAATCACATTTAAACTCCAGCTAAATTCTGTCCCTTAAAGTCAGTCAGGGACAAAAATGCTCCAGTGACATAATTCCCTGGACTTCACACGGAATAAGTTAAGGATCCTTACAAGCTGAGGTGGTTCAAGACTGCAGGGCATGCACTACTTTGGGTATACTGAAATACAACCTTTGATGTAGGTCCATTAAACTACTCAGCAAAATTATCTCAAAGCAGCCTGAATTCCCAAACACTTCATGTTCCACAAACTTACTTCTTGTTCATAGATAGCGACTCAAATAACCTGCACCAAAAACAACAAACTGCTTTAATTCACAGTTGCAACGCATAAACACGAGGAGCTCTGCACATTGTTAAAGCCCAACTTCTCTACTCCAACAGCTGAAGATAAATGTCACATTTACATAACATTTACATAAAGATTCAGGTTTGTTTATACAAAAGCCAGCCTTGGGTTTGCAGCACACTTGATGCTCATGTAACAACATTATGTGCCTTGTTTTGTAACAACAGATTGTTTGCTCTCGTTAAAAAAAACAAGGTTTCATTCTGAGAAGGTGCTTGAGAGGCTGCAGTTGCTCTGAGGCAGTTCAGCATCATTCTTCATTACTGTCTGATCAAGTCCTGCTCTAAGCAAGACACCCCTTCAAACCTCACCCCCACCAGCAAACACCTCAAAACCTCCATTGGGTCTGCCACGCAGCTCACGGGACCTAACTGCAATACTGTGTAAGAGCAGCTCTACCTTCCAGCCTCTCCATGAAGAGGCCTTGACAGATTGCTGCTCTCTTCTGTATTTTAGAACTTTTAAACGATTTTTGCAAAGCCCAAAGGCTCCATATTGAGGGTAAATTTAAAAAAGAAAGAATTCCTAAGCTAAAACCACTGTCTCTTCAAAGGAATGAACACTTTAACCTTAAAGCAACTCAATAATTGCATACAAAGCCACTGAATCACATCTACTGACAACTACAATCGCTTTTATTAGCAACAAGACTACGTACTTGAGTTCTCCATGTGCTAACTTCATCACAAACTTTCAATGAAGTCCCTCCAAGGGCTGTCTCCAGCACACCACATCCACATCATTGGATGTACAAAAGACAGTAAGAATCACCTTGTGTTCTTCTTCACTTCCTGGCTAAGGAAATATTGTTACAGTAGGGCTTTTTCGTCCAAAAAGGAGGTTAATATAATGTACCTTGAAAACAGCCTGCTTCTGTTTTAGTCTGCTTTTGAAGTCTGTTTCACAGCTGGACACCCTTAACTGAAAACTCTGCTTCTGTTACTGCCACTGGCTGTATCTGCACTATGCCAGAAGAGCACGCTGGTCCAAGGGAGTCAAGACTGGTCAACACTTGCCAGAGTCTCATGTCCTACTACACCTCACTTGGTTTAAAGGCATGGGATTGGAGGCAAATGCAAGTACAGCAGTTACACATATCCCAAACACATCCGCACATTGCAACCTAAGTACCAGCATCACTGAATCCTTTCTCAGCAAGGATCATAGAATCAGCCAGGCTGGAAAAGCCCTTTAAGCTCATCCATTCCAACCATTCCCAGCACTGCCAAGGCCACCACTAACCCATGGCACTGAGCCCTCATCTCCACGGTGTGTGAACACTGCAGGGACAGTGTCTCCAGCCCTGCCCTGGGCAGTCCCAATGCCTGAGCACCTCTGGGGAAGGAATTGTTCCTCAGCTCCATCTAAACCTGCTCTGGTGCAGCTTGAGGCCAGTTCCTCATGTTCTGTCCCTTGTTAGTGCATCACTTGTAATGCAGTATGCCACTTGCATCTTTGGCAGTCTTTTACCCTGTGTGTTACTTTGATGATCACAGATAGAAATAACCTGCCTGCCTTCACCCAGATACGCTGCTGCTTAATTAATACAGCACCTTTGTGCCACCACTGATCCAAGTCAGAAAAATGAGACATAAATTGTTAGAGACATACTGCAGGTTACACTAAAGAGTACTGCTTATTCAGTGGGTGCCCCTAACCTACACCTAAAAGTCCAACACATCTGTTCCAACCAGTCATCTGGGACACACAGGCAAAGCAGTACAAAGATCTGGCAACAGTGGGTAGGATTAACCTCATTCAGAAGAGACCACAGTTTTCACAAGGTGTCTGAAGGCAGGAGCGGGCAGGCACCACTGTGGCC
This sequence comes from Psilopsiagon aymara, assembly GCA_024733675.1. Classification (NCBI taxonomy): domain Eukaryota; kingdom Metazoa; phylum Chordata; class Aves; order Psittaciformes; family Psittacidae; genus Psilopsiagon; species Psilopsiagon aymara. The sequence continues at coordinate 6,185 of JANRGW010043600.1, read as the reverse complement.
ATTTTATGGCAAAAGAGAAACGTTACATAGGATTACAAACTAAAAGAGGAGAGTTCCAGACCAGATAAGGAAGAAGAGCTTTTACAATGAGGGTGCTGAGGCGCTGGCACAGGGTGCCCAGAGAAGCTGTGGCTGCCCCATCCCTGGCAGTGTTCAAGGCTGGGTTGGACACAGGGGCTTGGAGCAACTGCTGCAGTGGAAGGTGTCCCTGCCCGTGGCAGGGGTTGGAACTGGGTGAGCTTTACAGATCACTTCCAACACAAACCATTCTCCCATTGCTGCGTGTGCAGTAAGGATGACTGCGTGACCAGGACACTGATTGAACCAAAAAGCCAAACTTCTTCACAGAGCAGAGGAGGAAGGATGCATCCATGCTGGACTTTACACCCACTGATCTCAAAGGCAAAAGTGATTATCCAAATACTTCTATCAATCCTGCTCCAAGAAAAGTGGAATCCTTAATACTGTGCTGTCTAGCTCAACTCCAGTATATTACAACATGGATATTATTTTATGGGCAACCACATTCTACACAGCAGCAGAGAGACCGTATAGAATTAGCACTGGTATTTGACCCCCAAAAGAGGGCAATGCCCTATGCTACATCCTATGCACCCTAGTAGGGAAGCTGTGCGTAACTGCTGGAGCCCAGAATCACCTCCGATGATTACACCTAGCAATGGAGGAGGGATGAAACACAGAGTGAAAGGGACTGTTGCATCAGGTACTGACTTTCAAAGACCTGGGTGCACTAGAGTGAATGGGCAACCTCAGAACTGAGTTTCAGGGGGGCTTTTTTGGTTGGCTGGCTGGCTTTGGGGTTTTTCCTCTTGTTGTGAGATTCTGGGGGACTGAGCAGCTTTGATTTTAAAAACAAAACAGTGATAACTGCTTGGGGTTTTAAGCAGGGGCACAGATGTCTTCAGCTCAGGGTGGCTTAAATACTGTCGAGCTTTTCAGTGAGTCGACATTTCTCATAGGGGTTACACTTAGATTGTGACTCCTCACCATCTCAGTAACAAGTTGTGATGCCTTTTGGGAGCAAACCTCTGCACTTGGAGGAAAGGCCTGACCTCACAGCTACCAATCTCAGTTCCCTTCTGAGGAGAGTAGAGTAACAGGGAAAAAAACCTGACTTTAAAAACCCAGCTATCAGTTCATTAACATTATTCTGGTATTCTTTTGGGTAGCACAGAACTGTGATGGGATCCACAGAGAATGAAAACCAGCCAGCTGATGAACAGAATTTTCCTTACCTTCTTCCATGGGTGTACCTTACTTCGAACAACAACCCCTCTTATGCCATGGGACCATACTGCCCTTACCTGGAGGGTGTTTCTAGGTAAAAATAAGTAGAGGTGGCCACATACACTGAATTTTGATCCCAGAATTCAAATATGCCTTGCTTCACCTGAGAAAACTAGAGAAGGGCATGATTTTCCAGTTCTTATTTGGAGAACCTTTGCAGCAGGTAATAACCTAAACTTAAATAACCCGCAGCTCTAAATAAGCCAAAGTAATTGCAAAGCATGTGGTGAGCTGCGGACACTGTTAGCAGATGGACACTTCTGGGAGACTTTGGGGCTGCATGGTCCTGCAGCTCTTTTCAAAGCCAGGTCTGTACTGAGAGGAGCACAACTCACTCTTCTTCAAAGGCACAGCAGTGCTGACAGCGTGGAGAGTTTTCAGAAGGAGCATGCCTCCAGGAACTGTCACTCTTCTCCACTGCCCTCATCAGCATTGCCCTAAAGGAAGCACTCTTTGCCATTAGGACAGTAAATGCTCTTGTATGCCTGTGATTTCCTTCTCAGCACTGGATGAAATGCCTGGACGAAAACAGCTCCAGTGAGCAAAGAGCACCAGGCAGTGTCTCTCTTGCTCTTTCCCCTTTAAGCCACTACCCCAAGGCTATTTTCATGCATTTTGAAACCTGAAAATCCACCCACTGCTCCACTCTGAGATCACTCAGTTATTCAGGAGAAACGGTTGTTAATCCCGTAGTCACAACGAAGAAAAAATATCACTGTCTGTACAGTACCTGTGTCATTTAAATAACACTGATTGATACATTTGCTGATCCCAAAAGTAGCACAAAATACTTTCTTTTCTGTGATTGTGTGAAAACAATGGGCAAATGACCTTCCAAGTGTGGAAATACCTCCTCAATGGGTAATATCAAACTCCAGTTTTCACCATAAAATTACTCATCTTTCCCCCGTGGATTTCCAGCATCCCTGCTTCAAACACTACCATGTAGCTAACAAAGGCCCAGACCCTGCCATACTCTACTGCACTTTAATTTCACAAACAGTAGCTCCACCACACCAGCCCATTTCAGCATGCAAGGAAGGTGATGAGAAATCTAGCCCACCACAGCCCAGCTCAGCCCAAGTCAGTGGCCACCACAGAACAAGCTGCTTCAGTATACCTACACCTTTCCAATAATACATTTAAAAAGATGGGTTTTCATACCTGAGCTATCTTCAAAACCATATCAGAAGCACAGTTCAAGCCACAGCTAGATGGATAGACAGGAATGATTTAATATTTGGCTTTTGCTAAGAACGCAGAAGCTGTGGAGCTGTCATTTTCTCTCTCGTATTTGTGTTACGCTTCACTTGGGCAAGCCATTGACTGTGTGTGCCAGGCTACCCACAGCCCTAGTCCCTTCCAGCAGCACTTCAATAAGTAATTAGGCACAGACTGTCCTTTTAGCAAGGTTTTAACTGTGCTTTTAGTTTTGTTGGCTGCACACTGCATATCTGAAAGCGTCATACTGGGCTTCCCTTCCACTGCAGGGTGCTGTCCTTGTATTTAAAACAATATAGTAGCTCTTAAACAATTCAGATCTCAATTTGTAGACTTTCAACACTTCCTGCAAGTCTGCTTTGTCAGGGTTTGGGGTTTTCTTGTCCCCACGCACAATGTTTGCATTTCACACATAGAAAACCAAGCTGTAAAGAAGTCAATTTATGACAGACACCATGTGAACACAGGAGAAGATCTGCAGGTTCTCAGGCATAGAGATTGCCTCAACTGGCAAAACCAAAGGCAGTAACTTTTGAAAGGTCACATGGCAGACCAGCAGCACAGATAACACCAACTCCTCTGTTTCCTAGTCCAAAAGCCATCTACTAAGCAAGCAAAACAATGCTTTTTTTAGTTAAGGAAACCCGAGCAAAATTCAGACTGCTATAACAGAAGGGAACAGTATTTCCTCCTTCGCAGCACACTTACAGAGAAAGTATCTGTTGGCTCCCCAAGTTGCTAACAGGGGTGACAGACTGAGAATGAAGAATTTAAAGCTAAGGTTAGAACACCATGCTGCAGAGAACCCACAGCTGGCTTGTCAAGAATCAACTCATGCAGACTCAATGGTTATTTGTGGTCCAAGGACTGCACAATTATACAACCCCAATACTACACCAACACAGAATGCAAAACAATGCAATAACAGAGAATAATACCTTATTCCATTCTTTGTAGGAAGCAAGTGAAAGTATGCTTTCTGGCAGAAGGGCTCTGAAACATTAGAAAATGCTTCATCGGAGTGACCAATCTGTTAGAGCTCTGAAATCTGTGAACCAGTACCAAACCCTCTGCATTAAGTCCACAAGGACTCAACGAGTGCGAAGGCTTACACAGTCTTTCCCAGGAAATATGACAAAGTAGCCTAAAATAATGAGTTCAGTAGCAAGGGCAAATTAAGGAAAACCCACCACCACCTGATGCTTACAGCAGGCCCAAACAGCATGCTCTGGCTCACATACTGCGTTCATTCTTCCAAGGCAAAGCTCTTCACAGAGGGATATTGCAGCATTTTAGTGGGATGAAATAACCGATAGAGTGAATTCTCTAAGGGCCTGAAGACAAACTTCACCTTTCACACTTCTTAGTAAAGATCAGCAGATAGTGATAGATATGTTATTAAAAATGAATGCAAATCTATTCTTAGCAAACGGCCATGACTTTGCTCACACAAAAGAACTCCAAACAGCAAACCCAGTTCCACAGTGCATCATTCAAATGCATTAACCTCCCTCTTCTTGTTGAAGAGTCCTGCTTTAATCACTGCATTCCTCTAAATGTCAGCAAACAAAACATGCAAAAATTACTCCACCTTCCTTATTCATTTTCAGGGCACTGTGTATCAAATGAATTAAGTTTTCTGCAGAGGAAAATGCTATGCCCCATACTGACATTTTTCTACACAATTCAAGTCCTTGTTAGGAAGTAAGAAGGTGCCTGAGTTACCAGTGGAAAACACTTGAATGGCTTACTTCAGTACAAGAATATACAAGATTTCCACAGGAGTGAGTGGAATACTAGCACTAACAACTCCTAAGTCAAGGTTCTCCTGGAGGACACCTGAAGAGGTTCCTTAGGGAGTGACATGGGATAGAAAGCCAAGCCAAAGAGTTAGTTTCTCAAACTGATACTTAAACAGAAAACTTTAGAAAATACCAAGTAGCATTAGGCTCACATGGCCACCTGTAATCACAACAACAGAAATGCTTCTTAATATGGAATTCCATATCTAAAAATGTATTAGCTCACCTGACCAGAAAGCGATGGAGTCCAACGTCAAAGGATCTGTAAGAAAAGTCAGCATATTTTAATTACTAAAAAATTATTACTGCTGTACATACAGAGAATTTCAAACCAACCAATAATGCTAAATACAAAATTACTAGAATTGATAAAACAGAAGCAGAAGTGAAATACACAACTTCCTTTCTGTAATGGCAAGGATATTGTACTCTTCATCAGGGACTGCAGCGACAGGACAAGGGGTGATAGGTTCAAACTGAAACAGGGCAAGTTCAGGTTGGATCTAAGGCAGAAGCTCTTCCCTGTGAGGGTGCTGAGGCGCTGGCACAGGGTGCCCAGAGAAGCTGTGGCTGCCCCATCCCTGGCAGTGTTGAAGGCCAGGTTGGACACAGGGGCTTGGAGCAACCTGCTCCAGTGGAAGGTGTCCCTGCCTGTGGCAGGGGTTGGAACGGGATGAGCTTAAGGTCCTTTCCAAACACTCTATGATTTCTGTCACATGCAGATAGATCCCCTGCAAAATTACTGTGGCATCGTTTCGTTGCCCATTTCTGCTCCGAACTGTGCTAAAATGGAAGGGATTACGGTGAATTCTCTCCATGATACAGAATAATCAAGGAACCCCATTATTTCTCTTTCAGATACACAGAATGTACTTGGGCCTCACAAGTGTGTTCCTCTCAGATCTGGCAAGGAAAATCACTTTGGGAGTTTTTGACAGTAAGTACAAGGCAGATCACACTAAATTACAAGAACTATGCCTGAAAACTTCAGCACTACCAGCATACATTGGCAGGGAGCATCAGTGTTTCCTTCCCATCCCTACTTCCTCCATCCCGCAGCCAGCTTAGGAGAATATCAAGGTCATGAACAATGTACCAGCAATGTACCACCACAGGAAGGTAAGTGCTGATTTGAGACATTTACCTAACAGCTGAAGTATATGCTGGTTTTATGGGACTATCAATATCATCCCAGATTAACTGTGTGCATAATGGCATAGCCCATGAATGCAAATGGCTCATTTCCAGTGCTGGACGGGCTCTGAAACAGTCTTACATTCTGCGCACAGAAAACATTTTGGCACATACTAAGCTCTTGAATATCCTGATGCAAAAAAAAGCCTAATTGGTCATTTGAGTACAATGAGGTTTTATTTTAACAGTATTGCTTGCAATGTGCTGTCTTCTACCTGAAGCAGCAAGGAAAGTCAGCCGATAGTTAATGGCATCCTGGTAACAGCTGACAGATAATGAACTATAGAAATGGTAGAAGTTAACAGGGAGGGAAAGCTCACTGGCTCACCAGGGTGGAGAAGAGAGGAGCAAATGGCTTGCTTAAAAGCTGCCTTGCACACAGCAAAATATATTAATTAAACTCGTATATTCGTATTCCTGCCCCAAAATCACTTCCCATTTCACATTACTGTTCTATTACTGTGCAATTACAGTGCATGAAGTACATCCAGTTATCTTTCTACAGTCCCCCTGCCCGGACACAAACATCAATTTGCTCCCCCCTCTTCACTGAAATATTCAGACTTGACCAGGGCAAGTTCAAGTTAGATCTAAGGCAGAAGCTCTTCCCTGTGAGGGTGCTGAGGCGCTGGCACAGGGTGCCCAGAGAAGCTGTGGCTG
>JANRGW010043598.1:0-26499 GCA_024733675.1 Psilopsiagon aymara | reverse complement strand
AAGAAATTCTTTACTGTAAGGGTGGTGAGGCACTGGAATGGGTTGCCCAGGGAAGTTGTGAATACTCCATCCCTGGCTGTGTTCAAGGCCTAGTTGGACAAAGTCTTGAGTGGCATGGTTTAGTGTGAGGTGTCCATGCCCATGGCGGGGGGGTTGGAACTAGATGATCTTAAGGTCCTTTCCAACCCTAACTATTCTATGATTCTATATGTGTCTATAAACTACCTCTTAACATTTAAGTATACCCTGAAAATGGGAAATTTGTGATTCTTCAGAGATTTATTTCTTGGTTAAGTTGAATCCTTTTCTGAAATAACAATTATTCCCAGGCTAGTTTAAAATAACTTGAAAAATACAGAGATATGACAGCTTTCCAAGAAAAATACTTGCACTCACTTTAGGCGAGATTATTCTAAGTGCAGGACAGTGACAGATTTGAAGAAATGGATGGAAAAGGTAAAATTACATGCATAAAGGTTGATTTCATTTTTATTTTTTTTTTTTTTAACTTGAATCTATCACTGTAAGGAACTCTATCACAAAAGAAGGAACAAACATTAGGGGTTCAACAGAGGCTCTACAAGTGGCACTATACTGATTTAAACTAAATCTGTCAGGGCAATGTAATACAAATTATGGAAACACAATCTCATAGGTCATTGCTGTATCACATTTTCCTTATTTTATTGGTACAGAAGCAGTAAACGGAAACTGTATCCGGCTGTATGACCTTAAAAACTGAAGTAAAAAAAATGAAATGGAGCTGACAAAGAGCATTCAAATAGAATAAAAATTTCCAGGTTATTCTTTCAATCCTTTATTATAAGCATACTAATATATTTACAGTTGGGTTTACTTAATAAACTGCAACCTGAGAGCCATGTACGCAATGGACCCAGACATTGCTGATTAAGGGCGAGCAAAATCAGCATGAAAATAAACCTGCTGTGCCCTAGAGTTTTTCAAATTATCACAAGCTTCTGTGAAATTTGTAGGCGTTAATAATTTATAAATCATGCAAATAGTCCTTAAAAAGGTGAAGATACTTCAGGCAATTTTAATTAACAAATCTGATCAACTGTACTTCTGCTGCTGAAGTTCTTCACAGAACAGATTATCTCTCAGTATATCTCACAGAAGATACCTATGCTGTAAGAGAGCTTCTAGTGGAAAAAGAAAATATCACTAATGAATGTCTAGAAAAATAGCTACAAGTAAAATTTAATTATTTATATTAATTAATACAACTCACAATCACAAATTAAAACCCATTAACTTCCAAAAAAAGTAACAACACTGTCTTTCCATCCTCAGGAGACAAATGAAGATTACTGCTGAAATTCAGCACAGAAGTCACATTAAATTAAACAGGCTGTTCTAGGACACACTCATGCACACACTTCTGAAAATGAACAGATTTTCATGCCAGAGTACTACTTTCCATTAAAGTTTGCTCCCTCATATCAAAATCCAAATTACCATACACCAAGGTACATGAGGAACAAAAAGTCTTACGCTATAAAGACCAGAAGATAGAACAGTGCAATCACAAAATTTTAAACAGCTTTCTCTGCATAATTACAACCATATACATCTTAATTAACCTGTATTCTGAATTGCATTTGCCTGGTTTTTTGGGTTCCTTTTTGTGAGAGTTAACAAGCAAAGGCACCTAATTAAGAAGCATATTATGTAAAATTTAATCCAAGACATAACTTCAAATATATCACAGCCATAATCTATACTGTTTTCTAACAAAAGGAAGATAATTTTTTAGCTTATTTTAATCATTACAGCCAGCTACCAATCTCACTATTATTTTAGACTACCAAGCCACAATAGTTCTTTTCAAGATCATTAAAAAACATCTAGTCTTTACAATATTTATCTTTTTTATATATTCACACAGTATAATTTCAAAATGCTTTCTAAAGAATCAATAGCAAGAGCAATTAGCTATAAAGAGACATCTATAATAAGACTTATTTTCTGTTGTGAAATAAAGACTCTGGGACAAGAGTCCATTAGTGGACATAGTAATTGGTTTCAGTGAAGTTGAGGTTGAGGTCTTGGAGATTTCAAAGTATTCAGCATTACACACTATTATGGTTGAAAGGCATTATTAAAAATGCTGGTTATGCAAAGTCATCTAAATCTTAGTCAGATTTGCTTGAATAGGCTGAATGCCAAGTTCATGGCTCTTATCCTTATTACATTTGAAGTTTTTCTAAATGTATTTTAGCTTCTATTAAGGAGGTTCTCCTTCAACAGAAGCCACTTCAAAAGATAATTTTTCAATTTAAAATTAAAAGCTAACCAAAAAATTTATTGCAGAAGAGGTTCAAGAGATTTAATGGAAATGAGACAAAATGATAACATCTCACAACAGCTTTTCTCCTCTTCTGAATGCACAGCCTCAGGTTTATAAATTGGGTAATAACAATGAAGATATTAGAAATATTTTATGTAATAACAGGAACTACCAAGAAGTATTTCTGGATGTACTGATAATTATATAAAAACACTTTGCCAAATATTTACAAAGACAAGTAACTGGATGGAAGAATAGGCTAAAAACCCACTGAGGACAGTCTTTATATATAGATATAAAGACACCAGCTCCAGCTCAGGAAATTTCTGAGCCAAAAAAAGAAATCAGTAGAGGCTGAGAATATACAGATACTTCAATACTTTTATTCAGCCTTATCTTTTTTCCTGTTACTACATATCCATTACTGGCCACGGCTATTGGGAACAGAATACATGGATGGGAGAAGTTTGCTCTGATTAAACTATTCTGTTGTCACACAGATCTACTACAGAGATTCTGAAATTTAGGTGGAAGTGTATGAAAGCAGAAAAAAGGAAAATATAAAGGAAGAAATTAAGAAATACGTGAAAGAAATTATCTTCAACAAAAATAATTCCACCTTTTTACAACTGAAACTGAATATTGACAACTGTTCCTTCCATTAGGAACTGTGGAGTAAAACACTGTATTGTGAATTCATATGCAAAAGCTAACGTTTTAGGGTAATTGAAACCTTAGGAAGCCTTCAAATAATTTGTTTTGTCGGGGTTTTTTGCAGGTACTTATATTGCACATGCCATTTTAAAATTTTTAGCATGAAAATAGCTTCTGACCTACACGAGAAATATTAACCCATGATTGTTACTGCTTATATATAATGAATTCTTATTTATTCTCTTGCAGATATGAAATATACCCATTATTTTGAGATGATGAAACAAAGGCAACCTATAGTAGCTAAATAAAAATATATTCAAAGACCATTATTCTCTCATACATTTACGTTTGCAGTTCATATTTAATTATACCTCACTTAACTGGGTAGAATATAAGACATATTCCTTAAGCAAAGATGTAACTGCAGTGCAGTCATGTGTGAGGATGTGACTTGAATTTACCTCCAGGTTCTGTTCAGAAGGAATTTGCTTAATTAAAATCACTACTCAAATATAATTATTAATGAGCTGGGCATGAAAGCACACTTCAAGAACAGTGATTTACAGGGTTCTAAATTCTCATTACAGAGACAATGTATAACTGATGTGTAGCTTGCTCAGCATCTAAATTCTTCAACAGACATTAATATCTCAAAACAATTCAGTTTAAAAAGTATATTACAAATGCACTGCTTTGTAGCCATATTCTTCTCTATATTGGCTCTTTGTTAACACTCCCTCTTTGTCTTCTACTTTTCCACTTTACTCTTGAGACTGGCAAAAAGCAACTTCTTCATTCTGGAATCAACGTGGTTTAATTTATTTTTTTTTAAAGTTACATTCTCCTAGAAATAAATTAACTATTTTCATTCTTCAAATGAGTATCAGAATGTTGAAATGGAGCCCACACATATTTTATCAGGTACTTTTATCTGACATCCCTCGCATGGCAGAAATTAATTACAGGTGAAATTTTCCCAAGCAGCATTATACTACATCATATCTTAAAGAAATGTACTCATATTTAATAAAACATCATGACTATAAACTCTAGGTATTAAATCACATATCCATTGCAGTAGCCATCAAGCATGTTCACCTAATGGGAACAAAGTGAGAAACAAGGCTGGGCAGTGAAAAAGAAAATAAAATTGGGAAAATCAAGAGGCTGAATGAACATAAATTGTTGTTAAAAATTATTTTAAATTACATCAATGAAGAAGAAAAGTATTTTCAGAATTTAAAGGAGACAGGACAGATGGTAAAAGACTGGAAACAGCAAAACATAGTACAGCATAAGAGAGAACGCATTTACTTGGTGACATGGAGACGACACAAGAGTGTTGTGATTAAGAATGTGAATAGGAATAAATGAGGTCAGCAAAATAATCAAGATTTTTAAGATCACAAATACTGGAAGAAAACTGAATGTGTACTGAAAAGGAATTGATAATTACAAGTAGATCACCTTTTTAAAAGGTAAACATATTGAAAATTCCATACCAACATAAAGGGTCTGGAGCGGGAAAGCCTATGCAACCATGTAGACTTTTCCTGTTCTCATACCTTTTAGAATGAACACAACATGGCAGAATCTCTGTTTCTCGATCCTATTGTCAATCCAAACACAGCAAGTTACTCCTTTGTCATGGTTTAAGTTTCTCAGCCACGCAGTTTGCTCACTCACTCCCCCCTCTTTCCTCCCCCCAGAGGGATGGAAAGGAGAATAGAAAGAATGCAACCCCCACAGGTTGAGATAAGAACAATTTAGTAACTAAGGTAGAACACAAACCACTACTGCTAACACCAATAATAATAATGATAAGGGAAGTAATAAGGGAATCACTCACCACCCAATACCAAGCCTGACCCAGCAGCAAATCCCCCCTCTTCCGGGTCCCTGCCCTCCATTTTTACATCCTGGGCATGACGTGCTGTGGTATGGAACACGTCTTTGGTCAGTTTGGGTCAGGCGTCCTGTCTCTGCTTCCTCCTGGCTTCCCCTCCTCCCTCGAAGAGCATGAGACTCAGAAAGTCCTTGGTCAAATCAAAACATTCTAAGCAGTAACCGAAAACATTGGTGTTATCAGCACTGTTCCCAGGCTGAAAGCCAAAACCAGTGCTGCACCAGCTACTAAGAAGGAGAAAAATGACTGCTACTGCTGAACCCATGATTGTGAACTAATACTGAGGAACACTGCATTTCCCCCAATGGTTTCTACAAATAGCACACACTTCTGATAGCTTATTTTCTGTGCATGTAATCAGTATCAGCCTTTTTTTAAAAAAATGCTGGTACTGAAAAATATATAAAATTGAATAATTCATATTGTCTAGTTAAAAAAAAAACCAAAACAAACTCTTCATAAATAATCAGTTCAACATTTGCAAATTGCAATATCAACTGGAAAAAAAAAAGTTTTATGAAATTATCATATACACTTCTGCCTACTGAAACATGTGAATGCTCCATCCCTGGTGGTGTTCAAGGCCAGGGTGGACAGAGCCTTGGGTGACATGGTTTAGTGTGAGGTGTCCTTGCCCATGGCAGGGGGGTTGGAACTAGATGTTCTTAAGGTGCTTTCCAACCCTAACTATTCAATGATTCTATGACTCTCTCAAATCACTTCCTCTTTAAGAGAAAGTGTTCTTTTATAATAAAAAGTTATTTTCTCCTTCTGCTTTCAAACTTTTATAGCAGTGAAATAAGAAAATATTTTCTCAAGTTGAATTAAAAAATGCATGCCTCTTACTTCAGATAGCTGAAATGAAATAGTTCTTGTTGATATCATATGCCACTAGCAAAACATCTTTGTACAAATTTCCCAGGAAACACAAGTTGCATATGATAACACCACCTAAAAATTCTTCCAAGTATTTCAGCCAGCAGCACTGTTCTGTCCGGTTAATCAGTATAGATGAACCACTGATTCCATATGAAAGAGCCCAAAGCTCACATATAGAGTTCACTCTTAGAAGTTAATTGCATTAGGTGACCAACACTATACCACTGGAGTCAAAGAAGAGAAACGAAGAGGATAAATTAAATGCAACAAATACGCAAAGCCTGCAAACAGTTCAAAGTGTAGCCCTTATACTAGAGTCTCTTTAGTGCACTTCTGCTTTGAAATTAAAAAAATTACTTTGCCATTCAATTTACTGGGACTACTACAAATAAAAACTGTAGTACACTTTAAATGATCAAAACTATTTTCTTTGGTTTTGTGGGGTTTCTTTTGTTTGTTTGGCTGGTTGGTTTTGGGTTTTTTGTTTGGTCTTGTTTTTGGTGGGTTTTTTTATTTTTTTTTACCTGCATAACCAGTAACTGTTTGAATCCAGAACAGTAAAGAATCCACTTTAATACTAACAAAAAGCTAGGCATCCATAACCTTCTTGATATGTCTCAATGAATCAACAGAACAGTTGCACAATCAAAACAGTAGCAATGAAAACTTAAATGAATTGGACAAGAAGCAGAAACATTTATGTACTTGTGATAATGCAGCTTTTTTCTAGAGAAGAACTAAAATCATCATCTGATTAACTGGACCACTGGATGGCTATCAAATGATAACAATGGCTTCTGGAGTGGGCAGACTCAAAGGGTTTTGATGAGAAACCGAACATGAGCTAGCAGCGTGCCCTCACAGCCCAGAAAGCCAACTGTATCCTGGGCTGCATCAAAAGGAGTGTGACCAGCAGGTTGAAGAAGGTGATCCCACCCCTCTGCTCTGCTCTCATGAGATCGCACTTGGAGTACTGTGTGCAGTTCTGGTGTCCTCAACATAAAAAGACATGCAACTGTTGGAACAGGTCCAGAGGAGGGCCACAAGGATGATCAGGGGACTGGAGCACCTCATTGATGAAGATAGACTGTGAGAAAGTCGGGGCTGTTGAGCCTGGAGAAGAGAAGGCTGCATGGAGACCTCATAGCAGCCTTCCAGTATCTGAAGGGGGCCTACAGGGATGCTGAGGAGGGACTCTTTATTAGGGACTGTAGTGACAGGACAAGGGATAATGGGTTCAAACTTAAAGAGGGTAAGTTTAGATTGGATATGAGGAAGAAGGTCTTTACTGTTAGGGTAGTGAGGCACTGGAATGGGCTGCCCAGGGAGGCTGTGAATGCTCTGTCCACAGCGGTGTTTAAGACCAGGCTGGACAGAGCCTTGGATGACATAGTTTAGTGTGAGGTGTCCCTGCCCTTGGCAGGGTGGCTGGAACTAGATGATCTTAAGATCCTTCCAACCCTAACTATTCTATGATTCTATGAAAAGGAAAGGTAGCAATTCATAGCCCCAGAGCAAAAAAAAAGACATGCAAAAAAGCAACAGGAAGTCCCTGAGTTCTGGCAGTGTACCACCAACCTTGATTTATCTCTTAGTCCCCTTCTCAGCCTTGAGAAAGGATAATCCTAATAAGTGAAATGCTACTAACTTGATTAAATGATCATCTTAGGGGAAAGTTACAATTAAATGAAACATATTTAAATTAGCCATGTTTTATGCAATGAGATTCAACACGCTTACTCTGTAATGAAGATGCTATTATAGTAAAAGAAAAAAACGAGCTCTTTTCCCTGGACTATGTAAATAAAAGGTCAAAATGAATACTGAAAATGTTACTCTTTCCTTACATGTATCACACCTCAACAATGAATTGTTAATTGTATGAAATGATAAGTGTACGGAACAAATAGCCAAGAGGCTATACTGAATAAAATACTATCTCAGCACAAATTGTGTAGAAGCAGTAAACACAGAGGAAACATGCTACCTCTGCTATTAATCCCATAACAGACAGCCAATTCCTGGTTCTGGCTTGTCCTCCCTTATCTCACTGATAGTCTTTGACTTCATCTGAAGCTGCTGCCCTCTACATGTGAAGCCTTTCCTGACACAATCAGTATTTGCATGATGCTTCGTGAATGGGTTTGGGATTTGTGTGTGTGTGCGTGTGGTTGGGTTTTTTAGGTTTTTTGGTTGGTTGGCTTTTTCAGTCAAAGGAAGGAATATCTTTAGAGTTTATTATCTGTGCTCTCTCTCTTTCACCTTCGCCCTTTTCTGTTTTAGGGTTTTTGCTTCTTTCTGACAGACAATAGAATTCTGTTTTGGAATTCCTTTCTTTATGCTCTAGAAGAAAAGGATCAGAATAGACTATGAAGACAAACCAATGTAACATTTATTATATTTGTGCAAATAGATTAACTTGAGATAATGATCTCCACTGAACAAAGCATATGAAAAATAATTCGAACTGACAGAAGACCTTTCTTAAAAAGAAAGGCAGAAAAACTTACTTTATATATTTCTAGACTGAAGAAGTATCAAAATTACATTAATAGAAGCTATACTTTAAAGTTAAAAGATTCTCTTGAACAGTAACATATAAAACATGAACTTTATGTCTTGTTCATGTTTGAGAGGTAACATACTTTAATGTATTTTCCAAATGAATTGCAAACCACTTTGCTGAAATCATTCTACAAGTGGTAATTTTTTCTTTTAATAACTTCGAACTTTTAACACAATAAGCAAAAATCTCTTTTCTACCTTTTAAAATATGTATATTTATTTTTTAAATTTTGCTGTCTCAGTACATTATCCACAGTTTATTTAAATCACTGGTTTTGCTCTAATGACATCACAGTCAGGCAAGTGAAAGTTCCTTTTGCATTTTTCAGGATTTTTACTCCATCAAAATATATGTATTATTTCTTTGCTAGAGCTAAACATAGTTCAAATAAAACAAATGCTTTCTGTAGAGAGTGTGGCTAAATTCCAAACACCATATTGTTCCATAATTGTTTTATATTTTTTTATATTTTTGACGTTCTCAGTTTTCTTATATTTTTCTTGTGCTTTCAGGACTGGAACTTCTGAAGAAGGACTGAACATCTAAAAAAGCATTTGTTCCCCCCCTGCCCAATACAAATGCATTGTTCTTTTAAAAGGTACCATCTCTTCCTACTTCTCTCCATAGCTCACTGTTTACCTTAGGCTAACACACCCATATTAATATTATTGCTTAGAACATTTCTGAATCTCAGAAAATTATAAAGAAAAATCCCTTAATGCTATTGTGTATATATAGAGAGAAATGCCTCCCTGTTTAGAATGAACATGGAAAACCTATGAGTGCCTTCCTTTGCATACTTCCAGTATGTACATGCACACTAAACCCACAAAGTAGATGTGGCAGTATCTTAGAGTAAGAGCATTCTACACAAGCATTACAATATAGTTTCCATTGCATCGAAATCACTGGGGGAAGGAATGAAATCATCACCTTAATGATCAGTAGAGATAAGCAATCTGGCCTTTTCAAAGGTCGCTACTTCAGATAAACCTATAGACCCGCCTGCCATACAAATGTGAACTAACAATTCACAGAATTTCCTACAGTCCCTGAAAACATAAAGCTATAGTAAATCACCACTCTTCATCCTTCTCAATTACCAGTATAGTATCTAAGGTACTGTAGTAACTAATTATCAGTATAGTACCAGTATAGTGTCTAACAGGTCACTTATACCAGTTTTAAAATACCTTGTTTAAAAGCTGCATCAGTGTAACGCATCTGACGTTAGGATAATGAGCAGGGCCCATGCTTATGTGCACAGGATTTATTTCCTGGAGTATTTAAAGGAAGTGATTATTCAGGAAAATACCCATCAGTTGAAGAGTAGATTTGGAAACGTACTGTTGAATTGAAGTGCAATTTTGCAATAAATTTTTAGAGGTTAGACAGAATTAAGTCTTCACAAACAAACTCATATTGTAGTGCCAAATGCATGCAGACACCTTTTCCCCAAAGTAATGAAAGGAAAGCCTGTTGCATTACACAATACAACCTTTGGATCTCACACTTGTCAGAAATTATAAAAATCTGTCTAGTGAAATGCTCATTATAAGGTTTGCTTGAAATAAGTTTTATTAAACAATCACAGCGATTTAAAGGTCAAAAAAACTAAACATAAAACCCTAATCTGAATGTTGGCATGATGCCATTTGCGATAAAATGACCATCTGTTAAAAGCTAATAATCCAGGTCATATAAAGAATATTATTTTATTGCTTCCAATCCCTTCTTTCCAACTACAGTAACCTTCTGAGAAACACCAGCACTTATTTTCTTTAATAGATATTAGGGTAAGGAAAAACAAGAGAAAACAAATGGTTCCTGGTTTTCTGTAATCAAACTTGAGACAGAAATACAGTAATTGGATGACAAATATAGCTTGTGTTTGGTTTGTTCCTCTAAAAGTCATTTAAGACAATATTTGTGCTATTAAAAAAAAAAAAAGACGTAACAAAGGAAGCAGTTTATGATTCTAAACCAGTCGTGTTTGAATGTTATTCAACCCTAACAATCAGCATAACACCTACTGCCAGCCATGCTGAAATATGCAGCAAAAAGTAACCACTTTACAGATGCTAATGAAAAAAAAAAAAAAACAAACTGAAAAAGGATCAAGATCAGGTATAAGCAAAATGTACGAACACTTTCACTCCAAGCAAAAGCTTAATAAAGCTTTAAAAGAAATGACAATATTGACAGACCTGTGGAGGAACCTGCCTCCTTTTTTGGTCAGGGGATGTGACATACACAGCTTGTGTATAAGCGTAACTTTTGAACCGTGGTTTAGGAGATGGTGAAGGCCTCTGGGGTACATTGACTGTGATCTATAAAGAATAAATTAGAGGTGGAAAGAACAAATATATGGATAAGAGCATGGGTTACAGAAGTCAACCAATGAATTTAAGTGTAACTGAAATTAAAGTAGTAAGAAGGTCATTACCAGTTATATTTTTCAAGGACTGTGCTGGCATTCAGCAGCCAAGATTGGGATGGTATCAAGAAAAATTGTAATTTAATCTGACATCCTCTACAAAAGTCACAAACTATCAAGACTCAATACTATCAGAATACCAATTTAAATCTAAAGTCCTTTATAATTTACAAGCAAAGGCTCAGAAGACAAGTGATCTTGTAGCACACTCTAAATAAAAGAGCCAATATTCATCTGCTCAGTACTCTAAAAGAAACTGAGCATCCCAAAAGCAAGAAACAGATTAAATTCTGACAAGCACACTAGGCCTAAAATCCACTATACAATTCAGCAGACATTGTCTGATTTCAGTAAAAAACATAACTGACATAACAAACATAAATTAATTCCAATATTACGTGAAATTTTTGAGAGGTCATCCAGTGGTCTAAAAATACAAGTCAGTGGAAAAAAAAAAAGCTAAAAAAGTTTCATGAATATGGAGAAACATCAACTACTATTCTCTAAGAAAGGTTAAAATGTTGTTTAAATGTAAATCCTCCCCCAGTTCCTGTGTTCTTCCTTGTGCCCTTTCACAATCAAAACACCCAGTGCTGTAAAAGAGAAGAGCAAAGCACTTATTTGCTGAATACTTACGTTTAAAACAGCCTCATGAAGGTGAAAAGCAGTACAGAGGCACAGTTCATGAAGACAAGTACATGTGACTTGCCTGTGATGGAAACTTTATCCATTATGCCCTTGATTTTTTTGCCTTCCATTGGCCATCTAAGATCAAACTTATGGGGTAGGTAAGGAAAACAACCACCTTAGAGAAGCAAGATGAAAGCAGAAAAGTGAAACAACTCACTTCTTGTGAAAAAAGCTGTTGATGATGTACTTGTATGTGCTCTTCTGTAGTGACCCTTGAGTGTCGCGGCAACATCTCCACCTCCCTGATGGCTTCCATAGTGACTTGCTGGGGCAGAACTTGGAAGAGAGAAGTCACGTACATTAAGATGGACTTCTTATCTGGACAGGCAGTTGCAACATCTGGAAGGCAAATTAACATTCCTCATTTCAATTTCCACGTTAGACATGAGGAATAGCGAATCACCACAATGGAAAGTTGATACACTAATGAGCAATCTATTGCCCACATGAATGCTCTAGGGACTAATTAGAACCTTAAAATCAGTTCCAAAATTACACACTAAACTTGCATACCAATGAGAAGGAGACAAAGTTTAAAAAGTAACTTATCTTATTGAACATGAACTTTCCACCTCTATTTCTTCAGTCAAAATGCACACAGTATATAATTTGACACTGTGATCCTCATGAAGCAGGACTAGACATAGGAAAAGGTGCATTTTCCTATGCTATATAAATACTGCAGTATAAAATACAAACAAGCTCATTTTCAAAGTCATGCCTTGTAAGTTCTCTTCACATCATTTAATCATTTGAAGTCAAAATGATGAGCAGGGTGAAGATTCACAGGTTGGGGTTTTTTTTGATTTTTTTTTAGCAAATGGGTTCCTGCAAAACAACTACTGAGGCTGGCCTCTAATACAGCTACATAGCTTTTATATTCTACTTAGGCTTACTTTCTTCATGAAGTCTATGGAACGTTTAAGGAATATGGCATTCACAGACATTACATAATAGAAAAGTAATTCAAACTGTAATATCTCTAGGGACTTCAGCAGCAAGTACAAGAAACTCTGGGTGAACACAAAGGCAATTTCAGGTTTTACACTTCGCCAAGATATACATCAACAGGAAAAGTGGTTTATCTGACTCAACATTTGAAATCAGTAACAATTTGTAAAAACGTAATGCTGTTTGGCAGCTCTTTGAAGTAGCTACTTTGTTACTTGCCATTGATGTTTACCTCCTACTCAGTCTAGAGAACCAAGATATGGAAAGGCTGTTGTAAAAGATTTTTAATTCCCTAAGTGTTTTAACATGACTGCTGGCAGAAAGCCAAGAGCTATGAGGTTTTACTATCCCAGATCAATTATGGCTTAGCTTTCAATTCAGGGGAAGAAAAAAACCAGAAAAGTCAATAATGCTACTTTCAGATGGCATTTCATCCTCGCTTCCTATGCAGAATATATAAGGGAAGAAATCACCTTATGTCTCATGTTAAAAGCTTCACATGTAGTTCAAAACCAATAAAAGACATCCCATCAATATTTTCGGTTTGGCTTTCTGACCTACCTCCATACTTTTACTTGATACATTATTAAAGAGAACTGAAAGCTCAGTCCTACTTAGAGCAATCTGGAAAAATTGCGCATTCTCTCCATCATCAGTACCACTGTAAGATTTCATGTCTCAGTGGTCACAGTACATAGAACATCCTCATTAAGAAGAAGGAAAAAGGAAAAACAAATCAAAAAATAAATCCACACCATTTGACTTTTCTGAAACAAGTCACACTACCACTCTCTGTCTCCCCGAGCTTCACTTCAGTGATAGAATTTAGTCCAGTATGTTGCTATCACCATCTTCTTATATTCTCATTCATATTTTAACACCATTTTGTTGTATTCAGTGTCCACTAGTAATTGATGCTCACAAGAATATCCATGCCTTTTTGCAAGAAGGAGTACGCACCAAAGGAACATCAGTGCCTCTGTTAATCAGGGGAAAAAAAAAACCAAAAAACAACAACAAAAAAAAAAAAAAACACCCCCCCCAAAAAAAAAATCAATCAATCAAACAAACAAACAACAAAAAAAAACCAACAAAACACAAACCTGTGTAATCTCTGAAAACTCAAATCAACTTTGAGAATCACCTTCAGTGTTATGGAATGGAGAGCTCTGAAAACCATTCCAGCTCTTTAGCAAGATACAGTTGGAAACGTATTGGAAAAGTTTCCAGCATGAACTTTCCAGCTACAGAGAATGTATTGTGTTTGCACTGCAAGGGGTTTTTTTTTATTGTTTTGGGGTTTTGTTTTGGGGGGAAAGGGGAGGGAGAGCAAGGGATGGGGAAGAGAGGTTAAAGGGATGGGGAAGAGAGGTTAAAGGGATGGCTTCTCTGAGAAACTGCCAGAAGATTCCCCTATGTCTGAAAGGGCCAATGCAGCTGGCTCCAAGATGGACCCACCACTGGCCAAAGCCAAGCCCACGTCCACCAGTGATAGCACCTCTGCAATAACTTCTTTAAGAACAGGGAAAACAAAACTGATCGAGAGAGGAGTGAGAATATGTGACAGCATCAACTCCGCAGACAACATGGTTAGTGAATAACCAGGGGGAGGAGGTGATCCAGGCATTGGAGCAGAGATTCCCCTGCAGCCCATGGTGCAGCCCACGGTGAGACAGGCTGTCCGCCCTGCAGCCCATGGAGGTCCATGGTGGACCAGATATCAACCTGCAGCCCACGGAGATTTCATGCTGGAGCAGCGGGATGCCTGAAGGAGGCTGTGATCCTGTGGGAAGCCTGCACTGGAGCAGGCTCCTCACAGGACCTGTGGTCATATGGAGAGAGGAGCCCATGCTAAAGCAGGTTTGCTGCAGAACTTGTGACTCTGGGGGGACCCACACTGGAGCAGTCTGTTCCCAAAGGATGCACCCCGTGGAAAAGACCCATGCTGGAGCAGTTCATGAACTACAGCCCATGCGAAGGACTCATGTTGAAGTTCATGAAAGACTGTCTCCTGTAGGAGGGACCCCACAAGGTAGCATGTGAAGAGTGTAAGGAGTCCTCTCCTGAGGAGGAAGGAGCAGATGAGACAATGTGTGATGAAATGACCACAACCCCCACTCCCCATCCTCCTGCACTGCCAGAGGGGAAGGAGGTAAAGAAAATCCAGAGCTAAAATTTGATAATGAATTTTGAGGTACAATAACATCCGCTTCGTGTAGGGACACAGCTACTTGGTAACAAGTTCCAAAAAAGCAGGAAGAAACTTGTTTCACCACAGAACTTTTAAAGCTACGAAATAATCACCAATCCACCCCTGTTTATGCACTGCTGCATTCATGCAAATGTTACTTCCAATTTTCAAACACATGTGTACTTATATATAGCCATTCCTGTTTATTAATATTTTGCTTTGTCAAAGCTGCGATAATCTGCCTGACAAGGCTCACTAAAACCCTCTGAATTAGCTTCCATAAAATCTGATAATGTTTTGATCTGGCTGTACCTAAATCTGCAATTTGAATTGTGTGAGTCTGTCTTAATTAGCAAGAAAAGCAAGTAAAATTCCCAGGTGGATGCATTAGAGTTGGCCCAGCACAGGTGAAGAGATCTTCAAAACATTACCCCCAAAATTAAGTGCTTTGTTGTTTGTTTGTGATTTTTTTTTTTAATTAAAAAAAAAAAAAAAGAAGAAGAAGAAGAAAGAATAAAAGAATGGGGGAAAATTTGTAAACTCAGCAATTTGTACTTCAAATGTATATTTTTGGTTGCTTATTAACAAGACTATTTGCAGACAGTAAGCTATGACAGAATCATGAGGCCTTAGATTTGTTGCACCTAGTAACTTCCTTATTTCCCAATTGTAAAAACATGAGACTAAATAAGTTTGTCTTTATTTGTACACCAAGACATAAATAAGCTGTTTTTTTAAAAATGTATAAAAAGTCAACTAGCACCTGGTCCCAAACCCATATTGTTCTGCAATTCATGTTTAGATCAAGACTGTACTAATGGTAATGATAATATCAGGAACAAAAGAAGTAATGGTCTACTCTACTGACACTCACTGCTGCCAGTGACCTCAAAGCAATAAAAACTGCAGTCTCTTAAAGGTCAACCAGTAGCTACAGTGTCTGCTCTGCAGTTATTGACCACTGCTGCTTTTTTTTTTTAAACTTGCAATTAATTTTACACCCTGGTTTTGTACTCCATTAGTACATTTGATGTTAAATTCAGAATGAAAGAAATGTTTACAAGAATCTCAAGGAATAATGCTGGAGTTGCAGAAAGACAAAAACTGAATAATTTATGAAACACAGCATATATGTGAATACTGAAATCTGGAAACATCAACTGACAATTCTTTAACAAAGCTAAAGAGCAGACAACTTCTGTCCTTTTTCTGAAATGAATTCCTTAGTGTACTTTCCAAATGATGGGGAAATTATTTAATTAAACAGAAATCTGTAGGTCTATAGTCCCTTGGAGAAAAGACAGTTAAAATCTAAATAGGAAGGCTGTATCATGCAATTCAGCATATTCAGCATGGTACTAAGGGTGAAATGAAGTCCTCTTAGTAGAGAGGTAAATAACTCATTTAGCCTGCAATCTTACACAAGTATTTAAAAAAAAAAAAAAAAAAAAAAGGCAAAACTTAACGGCTCCACTTCTTGCCAGTGATACAGACAAGCAATCAAAATAGGACTGAACTAAAATAAAAATTTTTGTTCATTGGCCTACATGAACAAGCATGGTGATCATTGTAATCATTGTTTACTGTTTTGCAAAATGAAATTCACATTTTACGAAATTAACTGTAAGCAAAAGGCACAAAACACAGATAACTGAAGTAAGACTGAAACCTGGAGGACAGCCCAGTGGAGATCTACACAAAGGTAGCAGGATTAGGTTTTTAATTAATTTCTGTAAATATGAATATCCATTCACCTAAAATTAGCATGAACTCCAGAAGAAAATGCCATTAAATTTTCAACAGACTTTTCCTTAATAAAGTAGATGTTTTAAACCTTATGGTTAAGACCTAAAGAATACCTTCAAAATGCTGACCAAAGGCATCCTTTGGAAGCTGTGTTGAATGAGGTCACAACAACAGCGTGAAGAAAATCTCTTCAGAAGACATTTGTGTTTGCCTTTCAGAATTATGAAGACTGGTCAGGGTTTTTAGGATTCAAGTGCAGTTGGTATTCAAAAATTCAGTTCCAGAGAATACCTTAAATCTGTTTGAATGTCTGCTCTGATTTGCTGCCTAAGTGTGAAAGTCTAGGACTAATTTGCAAGCCCCGTCTTGGTTGAGTGACCTTGACATTATCTCTGATTTTCAAAGCTGCAAAATCAGACTTGACATCTCTGCGAAACAGGAAATGTGATCCTCATGTTTCTTCAGTTTCCTTACATTTCCTTGAACATTTATTCAGTATCACTACAACCTTTGCAACCTAAGCTAAATCTATCAGAAGCTTCTTCTTAGCAGCAAAGACAGCGATAAAAAGAGCTCAATATGGCAATGGACTAAAACATGGGTTTGAAAAAAATAGCAATGCATATTTAACACTTTTATCATATGCAATGTATATTAATATTTTAATCAATGAGCAGGAGTGAGCATGGTTCTCATCAGTCTGCTAAAATAACAAACAGAAGGTAATATTCAATTTTCTCACAACACAGACAGACACTGCAATGAAATGGGTTGCCCAGGGAAGTTGTGAATGTTCCATCCCTGGTGGTGTTCAAGGCCAGGTTGGACAGAGCTTTGGGTGAGGTGGTTTAGTGAGAGGAGCCCCTGCCCATGGCAGGAGGGTTGAAACTAGATGATCTTAAGGTCCTTTCCAACCCCAAATATTCTATGATTCTACGATTGCTGAAAGCTGCAGTTCAGTTATGCAAAGCCTTCAAACACCAATGCAGTGAGGGGTGGAGAAAATAAAACTAAAATACACCCTACCACCTGGGTCCTAATGAACAGTCCTGAAAACAAAGACAGATCAATGGGATTATGCTGATTTCTAGAGTCCAGAATAATGTATAGAAATAGTAACATTAGCAACCACCCAAACAGCAAATTTGCTAAGTATGTTTGAGAAAACAGCAAATGGGCGAATATTTGAAAAAGGAAATGGGTCAATGTTTCAAAATATTGTACATTTTCCATTTTAAATTTATAAATATTTAGTCTAGAATAGTGTTTACTTATACATTTCTCTCCTATAAATTCCCATTAAAGATGTATTTAATTCAGCATGGAAGTTATGCTAATGATACTCAAAGACTGAAAAAGTATTTCTACTCTAATGTTTCGCAAAACATTCTTTAGATATTCAAAAGCTAGACAGCATTGATTCCAGACAAGTCCATATTATCAGTTACTGCAATATCAAGAAGATTTTGCCTACTGGGACTGCTTGTGTGCACACAAAAGTACAAACTTGTCTGAAGAAGTTTAGCTCCACCCATGACTCACTTACCTGTTGCAAAATTACATGCACACTATATGCTTTGCTGATTCTGTGCTTTCAATAATTGTGAAATATGACGGAAGAACTTAAAGAGCTAAGCCAGTATTATATAACCAGTTTAATTAGTGAACAAAAACACAACATAAATGCTAATTAATTAAAATGAAGTGGTCAACTCAAATGTACAAATTAACATTCAGCTTTATTAATTACACCTCTTATAAATCTGGATCAAACTGAATAACAGAATTTATTCAGTATGCAAGATATTTTGCAGTCAATAATTCTGAAAGGTAGGTATAAAAAAAAATCAGAGACTGAACTACATTAAATAATGATTTTATAAGCTTTTCTGGAAATAAAGTCATTACATTTACTTAATTGTAAAATCTATTATTAAAATAATATAAGATGATGGAAAATGGAAATAGAAACCTAACCAGACAACTCTGAACAGACAGTGGAGAGAGGTTTATGCACACTGGATGGGGGATACCACAGATAGCAGTTCTTCACATGCAGTCAACAGCCACCAGGAAATACAGCATTCTTCTGAGATGCTACATGTAAGATGAGAGCATTAGAAGCATTTCATTTTTAACAGTAAATTATCCCAAAATGAAATGGTACATTAGAATTGGAATTAAATTATGAAGTTGAGATCACATTCTAGTAGCTATTAAAGGCATTCAGAGTCCATACTCAGTTGCAACCTATTTTTGTAAACTATTTCAGAAAGAAATTGTAATGGCATATATTACAGCCCCTGTTTTATTAGCATATGAATAACATAAAGTAAGTTTTGATACTTCTGTCTGGAATCTCAGGAGGAGATTGTTTTCTGATGTATTTATTTGGTAAAAGACAAGATTTCATTCTATAAATCCTATACTGCCCACACAGAAAAAAAGACCAGTGGGTTCTGTCGTGGTTTAAGCCCAGCCATAACTCAGAAAACCACGCAGTCTCTCTCTCTCTCACTCTTCCCCCCAGCTTCCAGAGGGATGGGGAGGAGAATCGAAAGAATGTAACTCCCACGGGTTGAGATAAGAACAGTTCAGTAACTAAGGTGGAACACAAACCACTACTGCTACCACCAATAATAATAATGATAGGGGAAGTAACAAGGGAAGAGAATACAACTGCTCACCTCCTGCCAACTGATACCCAGCCCGACCAGAGCAGTGATCTAACGCTTCCAGGTAACTGCCCTCAGTTTTTACATCCTGGGCATGATGTGCTGTGGTATGGAATAACTCTTTGGTTAGTTTGGGTGAGGTGTCCTGTCTCTGCTACCTCCCAGCTTGCACTCATCCCTGAGAGAACATGAGACTCAGAAAGTCCTTGGTCAGAGTAAACATTACTGAGCAGCAACTGAAAACATCGGTGTTATCAGTGCTGTTCCCAGGCTGAAAGTCAAAAACACAGCACCTCACCAGCTACTAAGAAAGAGAAAAATGACTGCTACTGCTGAACCCAGGACAGGTTCAAAGAAAAATAAAAATATTGTGAGGATAGAAATATCCACTGTCTCTAACAAAAAGAAACATCCCAGAACCTTCACTGCTATCTGCAAAAGTACAGGGATTCTGCTTCTAAACTATATACCTTCTTTTTTTTCCCCATCTGAAATGGGATATTTCTGATAACAGGGCAAGGTGACGATCACCTAAGGTTAACCTCTTCAAAACTGAGACAAAAAAAAAAATGGCCTGTGTTACTGCACGCAGCTCCTACTTTTCCTTTCTAGAGCCGTCTGGATAACTCTTTTTCTATGAAATCTGAGAAAAGAAAATTGGAAAAAAAACCAACAACAAAATGACAAAGACATATTTGAATGTAAATCAAAACTAAGCTGCTCTTGGCTTTGTTTTTATTTTTAAAAAATATCAGAATGTTTAAGGAATGTAGCTTAATTTCTGTGCAGAAACTTTTCCTAACTTTAGGTGAATTTCAGGTGTAAAGTTACTTATAGATATCATTAAAAAAAACCCAAGAAAAATGTATTGTGTACAATAGTACCTTCA
Organism: Psilopsiagon aymara; assembly: GCA_024733675.1. Classification (NCBI taxonomy): domain Eukaryota; kingdom Metazoa; phylum Chordata; class Aves; order Psittaciformes; family Psittacidae; genus Psilopsiagon; species Psilopsiagon aymara. The sequence goes on along the minus strand of JANRGW010043598.1, from coordinate 6,601 downwards.
GAAAAAATCCCTGGTTCTCACTTATATAGGACAGATTATTAATTACAGATACAATGCATACATTTCATATTTTCATAGGGTACTCAAGTTTGATTAATTGAAACTAAAAAAAAAAAATAATCAGAGACACTTTCAATATCATCACAAAAGACATGGAAGCTTTACTAACTATTAAGGTTTGCCTACATATGGAAAATCCAACATGACAAAAATTCACTGCCAAGAATTAATGTGTATAAATTGGTTCGATGAGTCAGTTTTAAATTCAAAGATGACGTTCCCTGCTGATTCCTCTGGCTATATATCTTGGGTTTTCCCACTGCATGTGTTGTTTCTGCATCTAAACGAAGAACAGTTGCCTATTTAACACTGGTTTCTCTATGTATGACACAACTCTATCAACAAGACAAAAGAGGTCTTTAAAAAAAGTAAACTTTGGCAGATACGGAAAAGCTATCTCCACTTTAAAAGCATGTTTTTTAAAAAATACAAATACATCTCAAAAGAGTTGAAAACCAAGTGACATGATTTTATATAATTATAATTTATAATAATAATTATTCCTACTTTAAAATGCTAAAAAAAAAAAAGATCTGGTAAATACAGTAGTAGAAGGATTTCTAACTTTTGAAGGATTGTTTCAGTACGAATGCCACAAATAGTTAATGTGCTCATCTTTTTCTTTAGAACATTCATGAGGAAAACCAATCTAAAGCATGTCATGCCAGTAGTTTTTAAAAATGCATGTTTTGATCCAATGGTTATGCACTCTATGTATTCCATCCTCCAGCAAGTTCTTTATACATAACTGTTTCATAATAGAAGAAGAGTATAATTATCTGAGAGAAGAACTGTTCACACTGGACAGTCAGAACATCTCAACCCCATACTCTAACGCATTTAACAGTTTTTCAACTGGTAGCATCTGCTCCTGTTTTGCACAAAATTAAGCTTCTATTCACACTTCTGCAATTTTTATATGTGGCTAGTGTTGGAGAAGTAGTGAAATAAATCAAGGGCAAAGCAAGATATGTAAGTAGTACATACTTCAAAGAGCAACAAATCAAGATTTTAGTGGCCCCTATTTAAACAGGCAGCAGAAGGAGTCTTGCCTATTCTAGCCAAGGCAAGCCTCAGCCTAGCTAGTTAAACATAAGTGTACGTGACACTGACAACCATGGAGAAGCATGCAAGACTAGAGAAGTGAAAACGCTACAGCTCAGTGGAATCAAGCTGGGTTTGAGAATATTGTATCTACACCCACTTAAAAAGATCCCTTCAAGCTGGAATAATTGTAAACATGCAATAATGGCAGACAGATGTGACTGGGACGACAACTGGTGCTTTATGTGTGTGTAAAATAAACACTAAAAGATATACAGTGAATTTCATATGTACAATGCAATATATTAAATTTATTTCATACATTAAAACCATAGATATTAAAACATGAAAACGACCAAGGTCTGCTGGCCAGCAGAACAGCAGTACTGTAATGTTTTACTATGTACCTGGGTAAAGGAAATTCTTCTTGGTATTGCATCATTTTTTTGACTAAAGATTTCAAGTGTCCTTGGATGATAGGAAAGGAAAAATTCTGAAGGAAGAGCCTATATGGGATTCCTGAAACTAGTTCTGCAGGACTTGCTTATTAATCCTGTTTCTGACTTCAGTGTTAAGAAGTTTTCTCAAATTTTTCTCAATACAAAAATACTCATTTTCCCCATGGTCTGTCTTTCCCAGAAACAAATGGATGACATGATTTCAGTATTTCGTCAGCTAGTTCCAGGAATTATTTATGACAATAGCAGCGTAGGAGCAACTGAGAAAATATCACAACATTTCTGTGTATGGCTTTATTAAAAGCACTAATGGATTCTCTACAGATGTTGCAGAAACCATGTGAGAGACCATCTGGACAGCCTTGTTTGATAGCCTTCAGTTGTTTCCATCCTTAGACTAAAAGATCCCTCAAAGTTCTTGGTTCTCCTTCCTTCTCCAATTAAAAAGTCCCAACCAACCAAACAACAAAACACCACACAACAAAATTAAATTAACCTGTCATAATCACTTCAAGGAATAACAAAAGTATACAAATATGTAGGGAAAAATGATAAATAACCATTCCAGACTGAGTAACATCATTTCAAGAGCTACACAGCATAGAACCTACACTTGTCTACTCAGTTGTCTACAAAATCTGCCTGACCTGGTTTTTTAAGTTTAATCCTATGCCTACTTGAATTCCCATTCCACCATGACTTAATCACATGTTTTTGAAGCTCTGGCTGTTTGCACTACTGGAAAAAAAAAAAAAAGAAAAAAAGTGGGGTTTGAGAGGTGAAAACCCATACTGTGTGGATAAGATGGGAAGAAGAAATGCACCTTGACTCCAATAGTACAGTTAACACTGATGTAAATAAAGACAGTACCTCTGTCATAATTTATTAAGTTTTTAAGAGTGAAATCACCACTCACCCTTGCCTATCCTGAAAGACCACCAAATGTTTTTACTGCTTTAAATACACCATCCACTAGTTCACCACAATACGTTTAGAAGCTGAATAAGTATTGCACCAGTTATAAACATAATGAGGGATAATGAGTGGTTGTATGGCAGACTTTAAAGGCTGTTTGCTGAGTCTTCTTGCCTTCTTCCACCCCTTTTCTATTTAGCTCTTCAGATCTGAAGGTACACTAAACCTTTCTTTCTCTTTATTTCTGAATTCTTTATAGTTAGAGGTAATGTCATGCCAGACCTTAGTTTATGCTTTTTTAAAATAAAATCATTATCAAGCTCAAAACAACTTAAATATAAACTTTTATTAGGATTTTGGGGCAAAAATAAGTTTGATGGAGGATGTCCTTGGGAAGTTCAGCCTGTTTGGTTTTAGAATTTACTTCTCTAGGCTGAGCAATTAAGCAAACAAGCAACACTACAGTACAGGGCTTAAACAGAGCCACAATGAGAAAAAGCAACATTCATGATTACTTTAATAAGAGCAGAATCTGGGATTATAATTTCTTTAATTCAGCACTACTGTGATTGATCTTAGTCCAAATGTAAAGAGAGGATTCAGTAATTATTGACTAAGGAACACACATAATCTAAAATTTATGCAGAAGAGGCGGCCTTGGCAAAGAACTGCGAATGCTCTGAAGACCCGAGATTAGGCTTTTTAACAGGGCCTACAACAAGTAATAAATACTTAAATACATGCCCAATCTTACTGGGCTCTCAAGAAACATGTTTCATAAAACATGAAAGGTTCTAAGAGCTCAGAAATTGCACATTTCTGAGTCTGGAACAACAGACTTGGAGACTGAAGTATTCCATTTGTTCCTAGGTCAGACATGGCCCTAGCAGAGATGAAGTGCCTTCCCCATGTTATTCCTTCTATTGAGATCAAACTGACCAGACCTCAGTCTCAGAGCAGAAGGCATACCAAGATCTTCTCAATTCTGAGGCACAGTGAGCTGTATTTTTAACATTTAAATAATTACGTGAAAACGTAAATACTTTATGCCACCTGACAGAGCTATTTGGTAGTCATACTTACAACAGCAAAAATGCATTCTTCCACAAAACTGAGTCAAGGCACACCAGCAGACAAATGTGACAGTTATAACTCCCAAAACTTCCTAGTATACCTAAACCCTTTTTTCCAGTCAGACTGCTCAAGTAAGTGAAATTAAACAACTTAGCTGTGGTATTGCAAAAATATAATGAGCAAGTTCCAAGTGTATGAAACTTAACTGTATGTCTGAAATCCTCAGTTGACTGAGAACATTCTCCTGTTAATAAGGCACAATTAAGTATGATCTACACTGTAATTTTCAATTCAAAAGGATGCAACTGTAGTGTACATAGCTCCTTACTCCCTACGTAAATCACTGCAACTTCCACTGAAACTTCAGTGCTAACAAAGATACCGTTTAACAAAGCAATTCATAAAAAAAAGTACTAAATATACAAGTAAGATAAACACAAACTACTATATATCAGAATAACTAGAGGAAGATAAAGGAAGCAAAACTGAAGAAAAATGCTTAAAAAAAACACACGTTCTATAGTGCCTGTTTGCTCCTGGAAAAATAATGAACAGCAACAATTGATAGCACATCATTACAGAAGCATGGTAAAAGGTCAGGTTTTTGTCATGTGTTCTATCATTAAATCTTAAAGGCTACCCAAATGTTACAGCTTTTTGAAGATACTGCTAGAGAACATATAGAAGAGGCAGATCAGTATCTCTTGGCAATATCTTAAAACAAATTGTGTTTAGAAATGTTTTGTTTGGGTTTTTTTCCCTTTATTTTAGAAGATGATAATGTGAAATAGACGGTGATACTTTCTTACAAAAATGCCTTAGCATTAGCATGTTACCCAACTGCAGCACTCCAGTCATGCAAGTTCCGATTGTGACTCCAGAATCCCACTGAGGCCACAGCTCTCCAAGTGTGCATGAACTTTCAAGTTCCCATTTCTCATGTTATGTGCATTTTTATGCTTGGTTTTACAAGGGAAAGGTAAGAGCTACCTCATCATTCTGTCTCCCAAACACTTCTTCACTTTCCTGTGTGCCTTCCCTTCTCTTTAGATTACTGCAATCCTTCTCTGACATAATTAGGTTAAAGCCCTCATCACAAGGTTAGAATCCTGTTGTCAAAGTCCTTCTTATGCCACTTTGTCAGACAGTCCTGTTCAGAAGGCATTGTTCCTCAGCGGGTCCCACAGTGAAAAAAGCTAAAAGCCCTGCTTGTAACATCACCTCTGCAGCCAAGCGTTGATCTGAAAATTTTTCTAGTCCTCCTTGAGCCTTTCTTTCCTCTTTACCACAAGGACAGAGGAGCACACCACTTGGGTCTGAGGCCCTTCATCCTCACCAGAGCTCTGTAGTCACTCTTTATGTATTCCAGGTCATCCTGAGAGTATCACTGGTGCCCAAATGAACAAGCGACAAAGTGTAACAGCCTGAAAGTCAAACACACTTTGGAACTCTCTCTGCAGCCTCCTGGATCCAAGTGTCTGGCAAGCAGCAAGCCATCCAAGACATCACACCAGGCTGGCAGAGGAATGCCTCTATCTCCTGCAGGAGATAACCTCCTGTAACTACTACGCTTCTTTTCTTTACTTTGACTGAGGTGCAGCTGCCTCTGTTGCTTCCCGTGACAGGAAGACGCTTTCCTCACCCATTTCATGGGCTCTTCTTCAAGGGATAATATTTCCATGGATCATCTGGGAACTGGTTTGGGTTACCTTGTGCAGTTTGCTGTAGACTTTTGCCTCTGTCAGTTTTAGCAATTGGCCTCTGGCTGCTCCTTTACGAGCTATCACCTAAACATCTTATCTACTGATCAGGGAGCATCAAGCACCTACTAAACTCCTTAGAAAAGATGGATATACCCATTGGGCAAGAGCACAATAAACAGAGGCAGCCAAGAGCTATAGCAGTTTCCAGAATTTGTCAGAACTTAAGAGTAATAAAAATAATAATTAGGGAATTGTAAATTCCCTCTTACATGAATAATCAGAAAGTATATTCATGATCCATTATCACGAGCACTATTAAACCTTTCCTGAACACATAATGCACACCCACAAGTTTCAGAAGAAATGGAAAATGCTACATTACGATCATTTAAATTTATTCTTATCTTGGACAGCAGGCATCTCGTTTAATGCTGAATAGCATTTTTACAAATTGAAACATTACATAAAATCACAATGACCTCCATGAAAAGATTGATCCACAGCTATTTAACAGAGTCAGTTCAGCACCCAGAGAAGCTTTCTAGTAAGGTTCCAAAGGAACCTATACCTAGGCAGGTGAGAGGTATATGTCTCCTAAAACCCAAGCCAAGTCATAGCTCCAGTCGAGGTCAGGCTTAACAGAATAAATCATTAATTAAAATTCTTGTATCTGTAGTATGCAGAAGGTCATACCATGTGAACATAGTATTTCAGTTTGGTCATGCAATCTGTGAAACTACAAAAGAATTCTTGCAATATAGTATACCAAAAATTCAGCATATTGCCAACATGCATAAATCATAGAAATATCAAAGCATTTATGTTATTATTCTGTGCACTATATGTTGACATAGCAAAAAAAAAAATACTAATTATATTCTAACTTTTCTGATATAGTATATTGTTGTGGTTTAAGCCATAAATCAGCCACACAGTTTGTTCACTCAGTTCCCCCTTTTTCTTCCCTCTGCTCCTGGAGTGATGCGAAGGAGAATCGAAAGAATGCAACTCCTACAGGTTGAGATAAGAACAGTTTAATAGCTAAGGTATAACACAACCACTACTGCTACTACTAGTAATAATACTACTAGTAATAATAATGACAAGAGAAATACAAGGGAAACTACTACTAGTAATATACTGCTAATACTACTAGCACTAATATAGTACTAATCCTACTACTAGTAATAATAATGACAAGAGAAATACAAGGGAAAAGAATACAACAGCTCAGCCTGACCATGCCAGTGCACCCCCCACACCCTTCCACGTCTCTGCTCTCCGTTTCTACATCCTGGGCATGACGTGCTGTGGTATGGAATACCTCTTTGGTCAGTTTGGGTCAGG